>WYDF02036720.1:0-12606 GCA_009867245.2 Adranes taylori | reverse complement strand
CAGCAAAGCTAATTTGGGGTAAATTGTGCAGCAGTTATGAACGTAGTAATGAACACAGATTAAACTCTCTAATGAAACAGTTTTATACGTTTAGTAAGAATTCAAATGACGACATAAGTGCCCATGTTGCAAAGATACAGTGAATATTTTTGGAATTAAATTGAATTGCGAAAGCAAGGCGAACCAGCATTAAGCGATAAAATGTTATTGGGTTGAATTAGGTGTATATTAGGACCAGAATATCATGACTTAATACATTATTGGAAAAATTTGTTGCTATTGAATTACGTACAACTAAAGTATCATATTCAGATGACTCTAATGCATTTGTAGCTCAAAATGTATTATCAAACAAAATCAAAGTAAGTGGCAACAACAGAAGAAGTTTTTCAAAACCGGATCTTTGGTCTTATCGAAATTGTGGGAAAAAGGATCATGTTAAAGTAGACTGTCCAAAACTAGTACGTCAAGTAAACCAATGCAATGAAAGATGTCAAAAACTCCAAAACAATCAAGGTAATAACAAGAAGAATATATTTAAATGTTCTTCTAAAGCCTTCTACGGTATTGAAAATGAAAATAATAAGTCTTCGATGTGTGATAGTGAAGCATCTTACATAGATAAGCAATATTTTGATACTTATTCGTCTTTTGTTACATCAGCTGACATTGTTCTTGCAAATAATCAAGTTATTAAAGTCTATGGATCTGGATGCATTGAAGTTGAAATCTAATTACGTGGAAAAAAGGTAAATAACTATTTAATTATTGTTTATATTCCTGATGCAAGTAGAAACTTATTTTCTGTTAGACGAGCCACTGAATATGAGCATGTAGTGACTATTTCACGAAACATAATGTTGTTTAACCACAACAATGATGTCACTGCGTGTGCGCGTTGGCATGATGGTAGTTACGTAATGAACATGCGTGTTATTTTGCCATCTATCGAAATAAATACAGCTACACTGCAAGATACACTACAAATTTGGCATGAAAGACTTGTTCATCAAAATAAATATCATGTTCAAAATATTTTGAAACGTGTAGGTATTATATGTCAATATAGTGACAATCATTTTTCCTTTTGTGATGCTTGTGCATTAGGGAAAGCACATCGTTTACAATATAAATCCCGAAGTGACTATAGACCTACAAAAGTCGGTGAACCAATTTACGCCGATGTAAACGGACCAATGTCTATTAACTCTCTAGGTGGAGCGCGATACTTTACTATTTAAAGATGATATAGTAAATATCGAAAATATATTTTATTAAATATAAGAATGTAGTTTCTAGATTTTTTGTAAAATTTCTAAATGAAACCAAAACGATGGGGCATGCTGTAAAAGAATTTCTGTCTAATGGTGGTACTGAGTTTGACTGTAGAGGTTAAAATTATCTAGCTGATCGTGGTATTCTGTTACGTTTAACAACACCATATTGTTCAAACCAAAATTGTGTTGCAAAAAGTGAAAATCTTACGATTGTCGAGCTGGCACGTTCCATGTTATCTGCAACTGATATCTCAAAATCATTCTGTGGGGTGGCATGTAACACAGCTGTCTACATTCTTAATAAAACAAGTAAATCTGGTGATAAAACCTCTACGCCGTTCGAACTATGGAAAGGTCGTGAGTTAAATAAGTAGGACAATTTACGTATTTTTGGAACTGAATGCTTTGTTCATATACCAAAGCGATATCGTCAAAAATGATGACAAAGATAGACATCGAGTCTGGATTCCATCTAAAGGCATAGTACAATGTAGCAGAGATATTATAATTAAACCTAAAAGTATAGGTTCAACTTTATCTACAAACATCGAAATCGACATGTCGGATGAAACAAATACTTCAAATCAGAAGAAAGATATTCTAGTAGACGATGAGCTACAATTTGAAGATCATGTTGTTGAGACTGAAATACTCAATGGTGACGACGATGGAAACTAATCTCCTCGACGAAGTGACTGTGTACGAAAACCACCTTCATGACTATGTACTGACGAATATGCTTGCTTAGCAGACGTAGCTACAAATGGTATTAATCCAAACACTTATAAAGAAGCAATGCTTTCTGATCATAAACAAGAGTGGTTAAAAGCAATGCAAGAGGAGCTTTCAGCTCATTCAAACAATTCTACGTGAGAATTAGTTGAAAAGTCTATAGGTGATTCAAAATAAATGGGTGTTTCGTATAAAATCTGAATCTGATGGATGTGAACGTTTCAAAGCACGATTAGTGCTCAGAAAGCTGGTATTGACTATAATGAAACCTTCAGCCCTGTTGTCAGTTATGATACACTAAGAACACTCTTAGCAGTTGCTGCTTCGAACGACACGAAACATAAAGTTCAAGAAGCATAAAGTTCAAAGTTCAAGTGAAGTTCAAGAAGAAGTATTCATGACTCAATCCGAAGGTTTTCAAGAAAATACAGATCGTTATTGAAAAGCTTGCATGAATTGAAACAGGCTCCACGCTGTTGAATAATAGATTTGTTAATTTCATCAAATCTCAAGGATTGACATGTAGTATTTCTGATCCATGTCTTTTCACTAACACAAGCTGTTTATATGTTGATATATACGCTGATGATGGTTTAGTCATTGGCACGGCACTATGGAGAATAAAATTGAGCATTTTATGGGAGAACTAAAGAAAGAATTCAATTGGTTACAATTGGTACTTTAAACAATTTTCTTGGTATACAAATAGAAAATCAAAATGACGGATCTATGTTCATAAATCAAGCTACATATACTAGAAAAGTCCTTAAACAATTCAACATGTTAGATTGCATTGCAATGTGTATTCCTATGGATCTAAGTAATAAGGGTGAAAATAAACCGGTTGATGAGAAAATACCATATCGTGAAGCTGTTGGATGTCTGATGTATCTAGCTACAGCTACAAGGCCTCACATTGCTTTTGTTGTAAGGAAAGCAGTGCGTTCGATGTAAACCTACGGAAAAGGACTGGAACTCAGTCAAACGTATTTTTAAGTATCTGAAAGGTACCATAGACTATGCTTTAAAATATCAAACAAATAATGTCATTTTAAAGGTGTACAGTGATGTAGATTTTACTGGTGACATAGAAACTAAACGTTCTACTTCAGGTGTCGTTGCTATTTACGCAAATGCAGCAATATCGTGGGCAAGTCAACTACAACGCTCTGTCGCATTATCAACTACTGAAGCGGAATTTATAGCTGTCAGTGAAGGCACAAAGGAATGAATTAATTTGGTTAAAACGATTACTAGCTGAATTGAAGGTACTTAAAGACATTCCAGTATTGTATGTGGATAATATGAGCGCTGTAAAACTTGCTAAAAATCCAGAGTTTCATAAGAGAACGAAGTATGTGGAAGTTCGCTACTTTTATGTACGAGATCGATATTTGAATGGCGATACAATATTAAAGGGCAGAAGCAACTTGTTGATATTTTTACGAAGCCTTTAACTAGAGTCCGCTAAGCTCAACTTCGCAAAGATATCGGTGTTTGTGAAAATAAAATGTAAAGTGAACTTAAATTTTCAATGTTTTTGTTTAGTTTCTAAGAATATTGCGCTTAGGAGGTGGTTTTGATAATAATAAGCTCACATTTTAAGCTACCTCGTATAATAACGTCGATAAGGTAGCACTCAATTGTCTCTTTAACTGTACTAAGAAAGTGCTACCACCAATTAATTAGAAATTAAATCAGAGTGACATATAATGTTTTGTTCTAGAACATATCCATCTTATTGATTATACATATTAACTTTGTTCAATATCTGTTTTTGTTCAAGTTTTTGCTAATTATTCAATACATATTAAGTTTAGTTTACAAATGGTGTTTTATTGAAGCATTGGCAAAAATATCAAACCAACAGAAATAACAGAAATCATATATAAAATACGACTTTACCATTCTCAGGTAAATCATTATGTAAACATGTGTAGCTATCATAACTATCCTGATTACGTTTGGGAAGTGTTGAATGAGTTAAATTTATTGAATAAGTGTGAGCGTTGTGGGTTGCGTGGTGAGTAACGTTCGTTGAACTCATTGAATGAGTTGAACTCATTTAACACTTCTCAAATATAATCTGCACGACAATACACTTCCGAATTATTCACGCAGAAGAAAACACAGATATACATCATGTAACCTAAACAAACGTAATCATCATCAAATATCATTCGTTCAAAAACGTCATTAATATAATTAGAAAATAGATAACTTACGTGGTATCGGTGAGCAGAGAATAAAAGCATTGCCAGTAAAGCTTGGTAAACATGAACACATCGGTATGTGATTGACTACATTACATTTCGCATTTTGTCCACAAGTTCCCGGACAAGGATCTTTACATTTATTCCGGATACAAGCTTGATTCCTGTTACAATCATTGTTGAGAACACATTCCGGTCTACAACCTCTATATGGATCACCTTGATACTCTGGTAAGCAAGTACATACGCCATCCTTGCATTGGGCATTAGGTCCGCAAGGCGATGGATTACAAGGATCTGTTGCAACTGGTTTGGGAGCTAAAATATTGTTTTACCTTATATACATCTTCTTTTAAACTAAAAAAAAATTCTTACGTGGTGGAGGTTTAACTCGGCAATTTGTAAACGGATCTCCAATATAACCCTCTATACAAGTACAAATCGGTGTATGATTGATCACACTACATGCCGCATTTGTTCCACAAGATCCAGGACAAGGATCGATACATTTCTCTCGAATACAGGCCAAATTACTTGCACATTCAGGATTAATGACACATTCTGGCTTACAATTAGGCGGACTGCCGAAATATCCTGGATTACATGAACAAGATGGTGCACCTCCAATATCTCGACATTGGGAAAATGGTCCACATGGAGACGGCAAGCATGGATTAATTGGTATCATTACTGCGGGTGTATGTTGAGGCGCTAAAATCAAATTAAAATATTGTTGTAGTATATAACTAAATTTCATTAGAGCAGCATTCATTTTAGTATTAATGAATGCTTTCTTCATATTAGACACATTTAACATATTGATGTAAAATTTCATATCTAATTTTTTCTTTACCTTATATTATAGAAACAAAAAAGGTTTCAACAAATCTCCTAATAATTGTTAAATTGATGTTGTCTAGTACACCTTTTGACCTAGCTTGGCACATTCTTCACATTGAATAAACTTTTCAATTTGCATAGATTTTAGATTTGCTATTCAAATAAACTAACGTACGACGAGCGTTCGTTTCAGAGTTTTTGCTCCTAATTATAAGTTAATAAGTACACAATATCGATGGATAACAATCAAATTATATTTAATAATTGGCAAGGTAAGCCATTTCCATCACCATGCTTTTTCAAATTTACTAATCGTATAATAGCAAAAACACATCTCATTATGAGGATAGTGGCTTAATGCATAAGATTATATTTACACGTACCTAACGAGGAGCAAACACTCCGAAACGAGCAAATCTAAAGTTCGCGAAGATTGAAGTTTATCCAATGTGAACAACGTGCCAAGCTAAACCCAAATGTGTATTAGACAACATCAATTTAACAAGTGTTATAATAAGTACACGATATCGATGGATAACAATCAAATTATATCTCCTAATGTTTAAATCTATTACATTTTAAAAACTCAAATAAATTTAGAATAAATTATTTAAGTGATATTAAAATATGTGTACTCACGTGGTATTGGCAAGCATCGCGTAAATGGATCTCCGGTAAATCCTGACTGACACGAACATATTGGACTATGATTGATAACCTGACACCTTGCATTCAAACCACAAGTTCCTGGACATGGATCGATGCATTTCTGATTGACACACGCTTGCGTCAATGGACATTCTGAACTAACTGTACATTCCGGTCTACAAGCAGGTGGAACCCCCCTATAATTCGGTAAGCAGGAACATACAGCTTGACCATTGATCTCACGACATTGACTATTTGGTCCGCAAGGTGATGGCTGACATGGATTGATTGGCTCTTGTTGAACAGCTAAAATGTTTTTTGTTTAGAAATGACTGTATCAGATAAGATTATAGGAGCCCCAGATTTAATGAAAGTACTGTATTATACCATACTATATTAATAAAATCACTTAAGAGAAATGTAAGTTAAGAGAGGGGAGGAACAATAAAAAAAGACATGTTTGACTTAAGAGGAAATGAGATTGAAATTGTGAAAGCGTATAAATATTTAGGTTTTCTGTTAAATTATAATAGAAATTACCACGAGGATGTGCGTGGGAAAGGAAATGTAGGGATTGCCGAGGTTGAGAATCATAATAATGGAAGTTTGTGTGCAAGGTATATTGATATATGGAGTGGAAGTATATGGTGTAAAAGAAAGAGCGAAGATGAAGAAAATGATATGTGGATAATTAAAGAGAATAATTGGAGTGAAAAAGCCGACACCGGGTGTAAAAGTTTTGCAAGAATTTGGGAAGTATAAATTTTGGAATAAAGTAGTATGAGAGAAAGGTTACGGTGAATGAGAATAAGAGATTGGAGGAAATGCTAGATTTGAAAAGCGTGAAGGAGTGAGTATTTGTTTGAATGAATCGGGAAACAGGTATTGGATCGAAAAGAGTTAAAGTTTATGCAGGATATGTGAAAAAGATGAGGCAAGGTAGGAGCATTGGGTGAATGCAAATACGATAATGAATTGAAGTGATGAAGAAAGATGTTTGGCAGGGAAAGTGAAAGCGTGTTTGGCAGGAGGAATAAAACTTATAGGGAGAATGGAAAGAACTGAGGAGAGAAGGAATTGACGGGCATTGAAGAGATGAACGAAAAATTGTAAGGGGGAAGATTCGAAAAACTGGAGTTGGATGAGTTTTGTTATTTTTGGATGAGTTTTGTCGTCTTCCTTTTTGTTAATGTAGTTAAAGAATATTCTTCAATATTTTCATATGTGCTCGTAGGCCTTTCCACATGGCCTCGTGATGCTCATCTATCCGGCCAATTAGTTAGATAAACAAACTACAATACGTAACTCAAAAAACAAATAAGTTTTTGAAACCAGATTCTGGAAAATGTTGGTTCCAACTCTTGATTGGTTTCAAAATACAAGGAGCTGGAGTATTATTGTAAATAATAAATTTTTAACTAGCCAATTCTTGGTTTTAAAAGTGCACAAGATATCGTCGCCTTAATAGCACAACTTTATAATTATAAAATTAATGATTATAGGATAAGTATCCCAGAGGGTATATCTTTGCCTATGGGTGTCTCTACACAGTGCCAAAACTCGAAACCTCAATCCGGGACTAATTATGAACTTATTACCAATTGTTAAAATTAATCATTTCAAAATGTCCTTGAAATGCATTTATCTCAAAAATACCAATTTAAAGTTGTCAACTTGTTTTGACCCGAGGATTTTATATTACTAATAAAATGTTACTTTATTATTATATTTTAAGAGAATGCCAAAATAATGGACACTTACGTTCAGCAGACAAAATATTACAAAATCCGAACGGATCTCCAGTATATCCAGGTCTGCAAGTACATGTTGGCAAATGATTAATAACTTGACAATCAGCGTTTTGTCCACAAGTTCCTGGACATGGATCCCTACACTTATTATTGATACATGCTCTATTTGATGGGCAATCCGAATTTAGCACGCATTCGGGTCTACAGCCTTCATAAGGATTACCAAAGTACTCCGGTAGACAAGTGCAAGATCCAGCACCATTCTGTTCCTTGCATTCAGCGTTTGCGCCGCAAGGTGATGGAGTGCAAGGTGTTCTATTATCTTCAATTGGTTTAGCTAGTGTATTAAGATAAAAATAAATTATAAAAGAAATCTTTCTGGCAGTAGTGTCAAAGAAGCTAAAATCCTATAGATTTATTTTATTTTAATACTTACGTTGATCAAATAGGCATTGTGAGAATGCATCACCACGATATCCAGGCAGACATAAGCAATTTGGCGCATGACTTATAACCCTACATTCAGCATTTTGTCCACACACTCCTGGACATGGATCGTTACATTTCTGATTAATACAAGCCAGATGGTAAGGACATTCACTGTTGCTTACACATTCGGGACGACAGTTTGGCGGCGAGCCGATAAATCCGGGAAGACAAATACATGATGGGGATTCTCCAATTATGCGACATTCGGAGTTCGGTCCACATTGTGAGGGTTGGCATGGATTGACTGGTACTTGGTGAACAACAGGTTGATCAGCTAAAAGCGGTTACAATATTAAAGTCGATATAACATCAGAATATAATTCAAAATTTTAACATTTTCGGCTATCTTATTATTATTTATTAGAAAAGCTACAGTTCTTGCAATTGTGTTTTCAAGAGTTTTACAGATTGTTCAAATTAGTTTCTAGATTTCAATATACGTTCAGATTTCAGTTGAGGCGTGAAATTATACAGACTCCAGTATCCATAAAAGATGTCCAAGCTACTATAACTGAATGCTCTACGAAAGCTCCATGAGGAATTGGGAAAGTATTGAAAGCCAGTAAAGCTAGAAGCACATATTTGACCCAAACAATCAATAAATCTTTCAAAGAAGTGTATCCAGATGCTTAAAAAGTTTAGCAAATAATACAAATGCCTAAAAATCATGATCAAGAAGAACACCCCAATTCCATTGCAATATTGAATATCTAAAATATTCGAAAGATGTATGTATAACAGATTATACAAATATTTAGAAGATACCAATATGAGTTACAGAAAGATAAATCGACGCACTCCGACGGCGTTAGTTTAAGCAAGTTGAAAGGAAAATATCGAATTGACAATAAATAGTGAAAAAAACATGAAATAAATATCAAAAATATAAAATATTCCGAAAAATAGAATTCTACTTAAATTTCTAATAATAATTCTAAAAAGTAATTCTCTTTTGATGGTATCGAAATTGCAAATAATAAGTCGTTTTATTATAAAACAAGAAACGAAATTAATTCTGATGTAAGTATTAAGTGCCATAAAAAGTTCAACTCGAAATCGTTAAAATGGTTGAAAACTTAAATCGATATAAGAAAAAGCATAGTAAACTACAAAATCCATATAACAAATAAACTTCTATTAATATACTTCAAGGCGGCGAAGAAGTCCGCAAATAAATTTGCACAACAATTTCAATCCGCTTTCATCAAAGAAACAACCAGTACTTCTACGAACTCTGCAACTCCACAAAATAATTAACTCACCAATACAAAAATCACCGAAGAAAAAGTAAAGAAACCCATTTCCGGCTTATAAATCGACGCGAGCCCAGACAAGGTACGCCCTTCATCTTAAAAAGCTGCCTGAGTCTAATAAACACATTATGTGTAATAACTTTAGAAACCAGTGAGTTACCGATTGAATGTAAATCTGCCACAGTCCCATCTTCAAGAAAAGAGATCGTCTAAGTCCAACAAACTACCGAACAATCTTGCTGACACCGGTAGTATGCAAACTTTTGGAAAAATCAATGCGTGGAAACTAACTGATTATCTACACGAGGCCCTGCTGGATATCCGGCCTTCGACCGGATACCATTTACTCGATATATGCACAAAATCAGAATTAATGGAATCAGTGGGAAGTTGTTGACATGGAGAATTTCCTAAAAGCGCGAACATTTAGAGTAAAACCCAACGGTTAGTCTGTCTGGGAAGTACAATGTTGACAGCGGAGTTCCGCTAGGATCTGTATTGGGACCTCTACTGTTCGTTCTATATGTTACTGACATGTCAAAAAGCATTTCAAGTCCTTACCTATTAATAAACATCTGATAAATGGATCTCCCGTATGTCTTGGAGGACAACTACAAATCGGATTATGATTAACAACTTGACATTGAGCTCGTAATCCGCACGTTCCTGGACAAGGATCAATACATTTTTGATTGACGCATGCTTGATTTAAAGGACATTCCGAACTCGTAACGCATTCTGGTCTACATGTCGGTGGACTGCCTATATATCCCGGCACACATGAACAGACTGCTTGGCCATTGATTTCACGACATTGACTGTTTGGTCCACACGGCGATGGATTGCAAGGATTTACATTAACAGGTTCTTGAATTCGTGTGCAAAGTATAAACGCATTACCAGTAAAGCCGTTAATGCATGAACACATTGGAATATGATTAACGACATTGCATTCAGCATTTTGGCCGCAAGTTCCTGGACAAGGATCTCTGCATTTATTTTTCATGCAAGCTTGATTTCTGTTGCAGTCACTATTAAGTACGCATTCCGGCCTGCAACCCCTGTAAGGATCACCTTGATATTCGGGTAAACATGTACAAACGCCATCGGCACATTGAGCATTTGGTCCACAAGGTGACGGATTACAAGGATCAGTAGCTATTGGTACTGGAGCTAAAAATATAATAGAACACATTTTTATCATTATCTAATAAAAATCAAAAATAACATCTTACGTGGTGGTGGTTTAAGTCTGCAATTTGTAAATGGATCTCCAGTATAACCTTCAATACAAGTACAAATCGGCGTATGGTTGATAACATTGCATTGGGCATTCGTTCCACAAGATCCAGGACATGGATCTATACATTTCTCCCGAATACATGCGAAGTTGCTTGCACATTCCGGATTTATTGTACATTCTGGCTTACAATTTGGTGGACTTCCAAAATAGCCAGGATTACAGGAGCAAGATGGAGAACCACCAATGTCTCTGCATTGTGAATTTGGGCCGCATGGTGATGGTACACAAGGATTTACAGGATTTGTTACAACTGGTTCTTGTAAAGGTGCTAAAAATTGTAAATTAAAATAATTGAGAACTGTATATTAAGAAATGTATATATATATAATAACATTTCAACATATCAGAGATTAATAAGAGATTGAGACCCAGCTAATTTCTATTGCCCTTATATATTTTAAATCTTTCAGACCTGTGGCCATAATTATGTTCACATAGTTGCATATGATGACTGCTACTATGAAATTTCTTAGAATACTCAAGTATTGGGATACAATCCTGAAGATAAATGTCTCTTTGGACAACATGGCAGGTGATAAGTTTTTCTTGAACAACAAACAAATGTACATTTGTCATCGGATTAGCATATCCCATGTAAATTAATTCAATTAATTAATTAGCAAATTAATTAATCCTTTAGTATAATATAAATTGACCAATTAAATTTACTTCCATTATATATAATTTAATGCTGGACCCGCTACTCATTAAGGACAGCAACCTAATAACCGAGGTTAACGTAAAATCGCCAATAGGGAAAAGTGACCAGTGCGTAATTGAGGCCATTGTGCAAGTCTATCTAGAAAAAATCTACTGCATAACAAAGCGGGTACGCAACTTCAATAAAGCGAATTACAACGACATCTGCAATTTCTTGTCCAGTGCTGAGCTAGATAGCTACCCAAATCTGACGAATGATCTAAAAAGGTCAATAGAGCTATTTGTACCTGAAAAAACTGTGTATAAACACTCGCAAAAACCCTGGTTATGCCCACCAATCATAAAGAATAAGAAAAGGAAAAGGCACGCTTGGGGCCACTATAGGGCAGTGAAGTCAGATGAGGCGTATGAGGCATACAGAACACTATGGAATGAAGTCCCAACGTAAATAAGGCGAGAGAAATAAAAGTATGAAAATTCAATTCTAAACGATAGGAAGAAGTTTTTCAATTATATTTCAAGCACACTAAGCTCCAAAGTGAGAACAATAGAACTACATGTCGACAATGAATCTGAACCAACTACCGACAACGCATTAATAGCTGAGGAATTTGCGAAGCAGTTCCACAGCGTATACTCACAGGAATCATACGGTCCCCTGCCAAACCTGCCGATAATGACAAAGCGCATTGATTCTGTAGTTATAGGACCTGCAAGAGTACAGGAACTCCGGTTTATCCTTAAGGCAAATACCAGCCCAAGACCTGACAATATACCAGCCGTGTTTCTCCAGAAAGGTGCGAATGCGGTTTGCCATGCATTATCCGATGTAATGGTCGACTCATGGACCAATGGTATAGTACCAGATGACAGAAAAAGGCCTGTCTATAAGAAGGGTGATAAAGCTAAAGCAGTGAACTACAGGCCAAAAGGGTAACCTCCATAATGTGCAAATGTATGGAGAAAATAGTAGCCGAAAATATCACCTCATTCCTACTTAAGAATGGTTCCCTTGGTGACTCGCAACATGGATTCCTTACCGGGAAATCGGTCACCAGCAATTTGCTTGTGATGAGTACACTAGAAAATGTGACAAGGGTGAATACCTGGACATCTTGTATCTGGACTTCGAGGAGGCGTTTTACAAAGTGCCGACGGAACGATTACTGTACAAGTTAGACGCAATCCGAGATAACCTCCTCAAATGGATCCGGAGTTTCCTATCTCATCGTACATACCGAGTTCCGACGGAGGGCAATTACTCTTCTGAGTATGGCACTCGTAGTGGTGTGCCGCAGGGCTCTGTTCTTGGACCGTTGCTTTTTATGTGCTACATCAGCGATATGTCAAGTCTGTCGCCCAATCGAATCACTCACTTCGCAGATGATACGAAGATTACTGGGTTCCGAATGACCCTAATGATAACACGCAGGCAATTCC
>WYDF02036709.1:0-12606 GCA_009867245.2 Adranes taylori | reverse complement strand
CCATTCATTACCAGTTCCAGGCTGAAGAGGATGATAAATCCTAAAGCCTCTTTCAAACAAACTCTCCAATCTCCCAAAAATATACATTATTCGATTCTAAGTCGATTCTAGAGTCGACGACTGAAGCCTCAAACCAAGCAACGTTTGTTTTTGTGGTGCACGAAAAAGGGAAGGATCAGGGAAGCCAGAGCCGGCCGCAACGGGATGAAAGAGCGCTACCAGTTGCGAGGAACGCTTGTCTTCGCGTACGTTATAGAGATACGTTCTTTTTCTTTTAAGTCGACCAAACAATTTTTTTACTATAGACTTTCGTTTCAACGATTTCAAATGAAAGCAAACAATGTTCGTTACTCCGTGCACTACAGCTCAAAGGAGGAGAAGGGATCAAAGCCAATTGCCGCAAAACCACACACAGCATCGTTTCGTATTTACATGTGTTAGACAGAGACAGCAGAGAAGTGAGATAGCATATAGTGGGAAAGCATATAGCATCATATTTCGTACTAACCCTCCCTTTGCTACGGTTTTTATCCTAGACAAGTGTCTTTAAAAAATTTTGTGCGATTGCATAGAAAGCAAAAGACTACGAAAAATGCTACTTAGCAAGAGAACATGTTTTGTAATCTGATCACGCCTTCCTTCCCGCGTAATATTTTTTTTTATTATAGAGTTTTGTTTCGAGCGATGTTAGTGTCGAACAAGCAAGCTCTTAAACGAGTTATTGAACCTGCGGTCGTTGTCTCGGCGAGAGAGATTTTTAAGGCCCCCATTTTATGAGCTTATTGAACTTTGTGTGGCCTCGCCTACTAAAGATTTTGATATATCGTATTTTTCAACGGACAATTTTTGATGACTTTAATGAACCTTTGGCTAAACAGATTTTTCTATTGTTCGTAAGAAGAGAACACCGTTTTGAATGCTTTCCATTCAAAAGCCGCTGCCATCGTCAGTTGGTTGCTCTTTAGCCGCAGTAGAAGGGGAAATGCATCTCGTCCTCCGTTTGCAGGTTAAAGCTGATTGGAGAGCAACCAAACATAGAATCATAAAAACGTAATATCGTAATAGGGATGCTAAGCTAAATTATTCCTTAAAATTCATAACAATCAAAAAGTCATTGCCTATGCTAGGAAGATTTTCCATTCCCCAAGATTTTAGTAATAATTTAGACAAGTGTTGTCTAGATGCCGCCGTCAGCGTGAAAAGCTACCGTCGTCGAAACTGGACGCTAAAAATCTGTACTTTCATATAAAAGCCATACATAGGCCTTTTGTTTCTATTAGATCATGAGTGAGCAATGTACAGTTGTATCACTAATAACACTAATAAACTACAAACTTATACAACACTAAAAGCTCACAACAAAAAGATCAGGTAAACAAAATTTACGCCCATAAATCTTTCGGCTAAAATCCTTCGGTCCTTCAATATTTAATTCGTCTATTCTATTTTCTCACTCATCTACACATTTCATTGCCATATCCGTGCATCTACCACATCAATGAGGAAGTGATGAGGCCGCCAGCAGAAAAAGAGGGACGCCCTATGTAAAGCTTTCTTGGCCCGCAGAGGAAGCCACGATAACACTCCCGAGCGACCAATCAAACAACGTTGTCCGAGAACACCACGTCGTCACCTTAGTCGTCTTAGTCGTCTTACTTAGTCGTCACCAAGCCGTCCGAACCAGAATTGCAACAGAATCCTCCGCCAAGCCAGTCCAACAATCCGGACAGGTTCAGCAGATGGCGACCAGGTTCACCATTGCCTCCGACAGCACCAGGAGACGTCTCACTACCTCCCACGCCGGGTAAAGATGGTTATTCCGTTACGGCAGAGGAACATCGGCGTCATCTATTCCAGAGCTTGTATGGCGATAGCAGCTAACGGCACCAGCCTCCTCACTTTTAAGCAGTCGTCGCAATATCACCAACTTCAGTATCCACATCATCGTCTTCAAAATCCATGTCTAAACCGAACAATTATTCATCGACAATTATTCAGAACTTATATCAAAATTTATAATAACTTAACTCGCTACTTTTATATTTTTATTTTATTAACTGGAAAGTAGACGAACTACATTTTCTTGTATTATAATTAGAGATAAACAAAAAATGTCAATCCAAAATAACGACTCGAATTAGAATCAACAATGAATTATAAATATTATAAACAATAAAATCCAGGTTATGCAAGATCATATACAAAAAAATAACGCTTACCTGCTTCGAAAATCTGTTGTTTTGTATCGTGTTCACCTATGTATACATACCATAATAATTAAAATAGGCCGGATTCAATAAATCAGCCCACTTTGAGAGATCATGAAAATATATAAATCGAGGTTCATTTAAGAGTATTTATGTTATAGAAAATTATAGTCCATCAAATGTAAGTAAAATTTATAGTTTATTCTGAAACTGCTATAACCTAAAACAACCGATGAATTAATTTATAAGTTTTAACACTACAGTTAATTTCAAATACTTAGCTTACACAGTGCTACTTGCAGTAAGCCTGTGAATTCAGCTACAATTTCACGTAACTATTTAACAGGTATCCCAGTGAAATCACCCTAACATCTCAAAAAAAAAAAACCTACAATTAATAATTATATTACAACAAATTAATAATATTTATCCTACAATTATTAACTTTATACTATTCCTGTAATTATGAAGTACTAAAAATATTAATGTTCAACATAGAAACATGTATCGGTCGCAGCTCGATAATAAAGTCAGCCATTTCATAAAAAGCATGCGTTGAATATAATGATCATCGAATTTATTATCGAAGTAGCTTGAATCAGCCATTACATGAAACCGCTGACCTGTATTAATAATTTAAATTCGAAGCTTGAAATAATGGCATTCGTTTTTTAAAGGGTTACGGCTACGGTTCGTGTTAGGTTAGTCTATTTTTAGTTTTATTTGCGTCGAAAAATATGCGAATCTGATATTTAGGTCTTCAAGTGCCATAAAGCTCAGACAGGGTGAGCTATCTATTAATAGTCATTCTTATTGAATGTAAAAAAGTATAAGCAAGAACTAATTAATATAGATCAGTAGTTTCATTAAACAAGTATTACATGTTAACCATTGGATAAAACAGCTGGAAGCTAGCCTGATAATGAATTCGAGACCTTTACATTAAACCACTGCGTGAGATGCAAAATACTGGGCGGAAATCCTTTTTGTCTGTTTTAAGAAATTACCTCGGAGAGCTGGGTTCGATAAAAACTAACTCTCACTATTGGACCCGATTTACTCGACAGCAAATTGAAATGATTACTTGGAACCAACTTCCATTTAAAATTTAATACCTGAAATTCTCCACAACTTACGCAAATAGAATCAACTTAATGGCGTAATCCTTAATGGCGTAATCCGTTCCTATATAAGACAAAGCGGTGACACCATTAGTGGTAGTTTCTCATAGCATCTCAAATTCATGCACTCATGCCCATTTTACTCCATAAGTACTTAACCCCTTTTTTAAAAACCTGGGGATTTAAACAGCTAAATTAATAGGCTAAATGCATTAAACTTTAATTTTTATAACATACTTTTATTAAGTGTACTTTTATTAAGGGATAATTTTTATTGTAAGTGTCCCGATGTGAGATCATTATGAGAAGTGTCGTAAGCACCTTAATGTTCAGTATACATCACAAACGGTATATTCCAGCAATCCGAAACGTGAAGGTTTCAGAATGAATTTTGTAATTGAGAAAATATAATCCGAATAACATCAACATAGTTAAATTAGAACAACAGATTGCCTGAGTGGAAACTTTCGCAAATTCCTGGCGGCTATCAGTTGTACAATTATAATTAAAAATTTCTACTTTAGACTTACTTTACTCGGACTCATCGGAAATGACATTAGCAACAACTTAGTTTTGTTTATAAAATTTATTGGGAAATGAGAATAACATAAAAGAGAAAATTAAATTCTCAAATAATCATGCAAAATCGCAGAAAACGTCAATAAACCAGACATAAGAACCAGCACGACACGACTAAATTCCCTTAGAATTTACGTAAAAGGGGTACTACAACATTTACGCAGTACTACACTCGCTTTACGGGTGCTAAAGAAGTTATTTCATTATATAGTAAAATGTCATTTTGGTTATCTTCCATAAATCTCTTCGTAGTAACTTGAACCAAATACTTTGTATTTGCATATTTAAAGTCAGTAGATGTCTAATTAGCAAAACTGTAATGTACATATTAGATTTAAAACCAGTATCGATCGACTTGTAAATGATCGCAATACCCTGAAACCAGACTGTTATTATTCTTCATAGTGGAAGTATCATAAATGTATGGCTTACGTAGTCATCTGAAAAGCTACATAAATTAAGTTTAGTTTGTATAGAATCGTTACCGCATGTATGTATTATATAAACAAGCTCACTAGCTTACAAGTTGCACGTGTAAGCTAGTGCACGTGCATAATAAATTACCTATTTCAATATGTATAAAGTTTTGGGTCTTATGCGCTGAAGATGCTAGTTATGTTAGAAATTATTTAAAATACTGGACAAAATATGTAATAGTTAATAGATCATTATTTAGATCTATTTACTAGAAGATATTCAAGATGTCTATTGCTGGAATCATCTTCAACTTCATTTTTCTTTTTGATCTGCGTTCGGACATTCTTCTCAAATGCCATCAACCTTATGTTATTCATTAGTTTCAATTATGCTCACATTAATTCTCATTGTTTCCGTTATTTTAGTGTACCCCACTCTGTCTCGTCTGGTAAGCTGACAACATCTGCGAAAATTATTCTGTTTTTGATGAGTTTATGGTTAAAGCCTATTTTTAATATTCTTCATTTGGTTTGCGTAGTATATAGGGTATATCGATTTCATCCCCTGCCAATATTTACTGCTCGTCTACAAAGTGTAGATATATCTTAAATAAGTTCGTAGCAGTAAAGCAGTGCCGCTTGAATCCTTTGGCGACGTTTATATTAGGACAATTTTGTTTCCAAGTTTTACATGCTAGTAATGCCTGTATGCAGTTTTTTTTACAGCATTCACGTAGACTTGTGTGATACTTTTTTGTTGGAGCACTACACAAAGTTTTTCCGTGCTACACTTCTACACGTATGCCTTCTACAAGTCAAATGTCCTATTGCATCAATATTTCATTCTATTCTCTTTTCTACAACCTTTTCTAGAGCTTGAGACAAATATGTTGTCAATTCGGGTTTTCTCTACAAAGAGAATTGATGGCGCTCAGTCCTCGATAGTACACCCTTTTCTAAATAAATAATAAATAAATAAAACCTTTATTGGCATACGTGTACAAAAGTATGCAATATTTAACCAATGAACAAGTACGAGGCAAATTCGCTACGCATCGACTGAATACTGGAAGCCGGTCCTCAAGTACTGTCGGCTTTGTGACTTGCCTCAACTTGGCCGCTATAGATATTGGGGTTTCTAGCCCTTTTGATTTACACCGCGATATTGCGATAATTTATTATTAACTTAATTGAGGATATTTGATTTTGTTGTGGACAATTTAATTTGTTTATTGTTCACAACTTATTTCATAATTTATCTAATTATGAAAATATATGAGACGTAATGCTTATTTGAATAATACATCCGTCTGGTGGGAAGAAATACCTTGTTCGTGGAAAATAATTCACACACACTTTAAATATTACTAACTTTTTGCATACTTTGCATTTGTTTATTATTACAGCGTTTTTTATTTTCTTTATTTTTATAGATATTACTGATATAAAGAATGTTGTATATGAAAGCAACACCTTCCTCTCTTAAAAAAAGTGGTTAAAAGCTAAGACAATGTCTGAAATTGGTTGTCACATTCATTTCTAATCAATTTATCTAGAATTTCACTTTGACTGGATTAGCCAGATCCAACATAAAAACATACTGACTGTTCTGACTAAAAAGATTAATTGATCATTAAAGTTTGACAGTTGATTAATTGTAGTGAAATATCATAAAATGATATTTCACTCTGTTCCTTCATAAAATTCTCTTTTTCATTTCACTCTCTTTGTTCAACCATGAACAGTAAAGAAATATTCAGATATTTTTAGTTTTTACTCATTAATAAATTTACAGCATATCAATGTGAGTATAGCATTTAAGCATTAAGAAAGGAAGTATTTTGAGGATGAGATCTCCATACTCCAAGATACTTCCGCTTGAAGCTGGTACTATATACATGAAATAATATGTAAACAGCAATGCGATATTACTTGAATATCTAGAGGATACGGATCACGATTCCTATACTACCGGATATTTCACAATACAAAACAAAAACGTCTTTAAGTAGGATATCTAGAGAATCTGGTATCCTACTTAAAGACGGATATCTAGAGAATCTGGGCTACAGCTCTTATGCTCCCGGATATTTTATAAGACACTTGTGGATGGAATTAACATTCCAAAAATATAATCCTGAAGGTAAATGTAATTGAAAGTACTTGTTCCTGAATCCCTTGAATAAAGAAAACCCACTTTACAGTCTAATAATATCAACTATTACAAGATAAGACAAAATCTGTATGAAAGATTTAATCTAGATACATTCTAATATAAATATCTTTTTATTAATTAAATACGAAATCAAACTAAAACAAAACAATCGTTACTTGAAAAATGTGTTTATAGTTAAGTACTACGAATCTTGAATAAATCAAAACATCATTACAACATCAAAACATCATTATAATATTATTAAATATGTTTTTTCGTACATATGCTATCGAATACAAATCATTCGTATGATTGTAGCATAAACAAAATAGGCGTACAAAACGCACACAGTAATTTTCATATCCTTTAAATTTAACTATAATGACGTATATCTTTATACCTTAGATGTAGTATGTAAAGACTGATTAGTTTGCAATAAATGGAGATTATCTTGTTAGCATAAATACAGTGTGTCTTATTCAAATCACGTGGATCAAAGGCTGCTCCACAATAATTAGATTAAGTTGTAGTTACGAGCCCATAAAAGAGTAAGTTACACATTACCATTTTATCCACTGTTCTTCCATTTATATATCATTATACAAAATTAGTCACATTGGTATGCAAAAAATATAATCAAAAGATTTAAATACAATATTAATTGAAATAATTATACATTATTTAAAAACTTTAAGAATAAAGTATTAAATAAAGCAATATCGTAAGTAACATATAAATTATTTGTAAAATAGATCTATGTAGTAGAATATTTACACTGACTGCTAATAGCTATAAATTATTCCATATACAGTACTATAGAAAGCCATTGTTCCGCAGTCGAGTCAATTGAAAATCTGAGATTTGATAGAAAATGATACACTTTCTAAATTGAATATCTAGATGCACAGGGTTTATATCACATTATTTTATTTGATAAGAAGCTACACAGCATAGAGCAATTTCAAGGATTACATATGTAAATGTCTCGCCTCTCCACAATGTTATGGCATTTTATTTAATTATTTTCTCTCTATTTGTCAGATAATAATCGAAAAGATTGAAATTAAATTTTAACATATTGTTTCCACATAAGTGCGTTTTAAAGTATTTAAAATTTTTAAACTGTTCCGTCATGCAATCATGTATATATTGGAGGTTAGACTTATTGCCATATACTACATAAAACGAAGGTTGGTGTATTTAGTTTTGATCAGTCACCTTATATATCATCTATTCAATACACTTACCTTAATAATTGCATAGTTACCAATCGCTGACCAGCAAATATTGATTTAGTATATCTGCATTGTAACTGCTGATATACTTGAAGCAAAGTGTATATCTGCAATAAAATCACTTAATTAATGTAAGATCATCCAAAATTAGTTTACGGGGCTAGAACCCATGCCAAACCTCAAGAGCTGTGAAGCAGAAACCGAAATACGTTCTTGTGTGCTTTCTTTTCATTCTGGTCGTATCACCGAACGATATGTTAGAGCGTGATAAAAATTAAATTAGATAGATAGAAGAACGATAGAAAGCAATTGCATTGCATACAAAATATTTGGTTTCTTGTGCTGTCTTAGCTTCTCATAGGTTTCTCTCTTCTTCATCTGCGCAATTTGTGGCTCATGAAGTGTGGAAAGACATAAACCTTTTCATGTTTTTACAAAAGCAAAGAAAGGAATACAAATTGTTGATACAAACTGACATGTTCTTGAAGCTTCTTGAGGTCAGAAAATATTTGGTGTAACAAAGAAGATGAAGAAACAAGTTAGGCAATAAAGTAGGTAAAAACGGGCAATGAAATAATAATTTAATGTTGATCTCATTCAAATAGTGAATTGTTAGACGTGTGATGTGAGAACTGGCATTGTCATGATAAGAGATGATGATGCAAAGTTTTCGGTTGCTATTCCAAACAAATTATGAAAGAGACTATCATTTTCTTGGATATGTCTCATTACCAAATAACTTTTGTGAGATTCGGTTCGTATTGGAACACCCGATCTTTGTTGCTCTTTGGCGCAACAGACCTTTGTATCTCAATTTTCGGCTGCTACAAATATATACACGATTTTGCAGTTCCTCGCTCGAAAATTTTCACCATGTTTTTTTCACCAATGAATCACTAACTTTTCTTTGAGCTTCAGTCAAAGTGTAGGGGTTTTTTTTGGGAACTAAATGTTAGAACACATATCAACATCAACAAATATTGAAGTTTAAAAAGTAGTAATCTCATAACTCCATAGCGCCGCTATTGGCCGTCTGTAAAAACCTTAAAAGAAAGCCCTCTTTGCATTAAATAACATGTTAATGGAAAGGAAATGAATTATTATACATCTCATACAGATAAAATCATATAAAAATTACAAATTATTTTGAAATATAGATCAGTGGCGGACAAAAGTGTGGATCAATAATAGTGTTGAATCTTCTAATAAACCTTTAAATAATTTTTAGCAGTAATTAAGAATGCATCCAGTAAAGTAAGTCAATAATATTTACTTGTTTAGTAGGAAAAGAGCTGATAATTTGCCACATTGGAAGTAAGACAGATTTTTATCTGTCTTTTAGACTTTTAGATTATGTTAGACTTTTAGAGTGCAATAAAAATGAGACATTGTAGAAATGCATTACAAATGTAGCAGATATTATACAGAAGAAAATTTGACAATTCAATTATATAATTGAAAGAAATTAGACTACAGTACCTTCATTGGGTACACTCCTAGTTATTTTGTACTTTTAATTTTGTTCATTGTTGATTTTGTTTACTACCGACCTTGTGCGTCTTTGAAAGTGTATGTAAAAATTTTAAGATTAATCTAAGTATCGCTTGATTTATAATAGTGTTCCAAATTTCTTTAATTTGGTGTAGACAACTTTTACAGCAGAGGAACTGTAGAAGATTTAAATTAGCTGTATATGTACGAAGCTTTAAGCGTTCCCACGCATTTTAACCGCAATCTATGTCCTCTGGGCTCCACTGTTTTCAGAGCGTACTTTTTACAATAGAGCTAATAATAAAAAGAGACAACGACGACCAACCACCTCATTAAACGTCGAGGAATAGCGACTTAGGAGGATTATAATCGTGTCGAGGAAAATTCATTACAATATGTTATAACAATGCCGCCTTCCGGGCTTTTTGTTTAAGAAACTGAGGGTTGAGAAAATATGTTTAATGAGTAATCTATATAACGATCCCAAATCATCGTCGGAATAAAGAGATTTCAGATACATAGAGCCATTAATATTTTCTTTAAAAGAGTAAACGTTTTTTAATCTATTATTAAGGAAAGCATGTTTCCAAACATTTTATAAAAACAATTTTGGCGTTATAAATGAAAATTAATTTAGAATCATTTTTTCAAGATGTTATTTGGTATGTTAGATCTCATAATAAATAAAGTTGTTAATAAAATCGGATTAAAATTTTTTAGAGAATAATTTCAAACTGTAGCAATATAAAATACCATATTGCAGAGAAAATGCTTAACAATGGATACCTGTACCGCAAAGAATTGATTGGGTAAATGGGAAAAGGGTCCAAAATATGGCATATTAAAATAACAGTCATTTGATAAATATGTGTGCAAATCCATATTTGTAAACGAAACTGTGACCCCATTCCTATTGTCTTATTATCACATTCCCAATCAGTGTCTCTGACGAAGCTTCAGGGAGTAGCAATTCGAGAATTTCGAGTTTCCATCCTTCTTTTCCGGAAAAAAAGGATGGAAACTTCTACTCCTGGAATCATTGGAAATTGAAAAACGAAAATACTCTGCGAAAGTACTCAACAAACAAATAGACCTAAACTTCAAACCACTATATACCTCACTCACTATTCAAAAAGAAAACCACTAAAATTTTAAAAAAAATTTAAATTCATCCACATAAGAAAAAAGTCAATCCACTCAAAAATTCACAAAGAAACTATAGAAGAAGAAGGAAAAAACAAGGGAGAACAAAATAAAAGAAAAAAGCCTAGAAACATAACCAAACATACACTTGAATATTTTTTATATCATTTTTTGATACAATAATACCTTATAACTATGTACTTGCTAGTTTATAGTAAATGTTAATAAACAAAAGAGAAAGAAAAAACAAATAAGCTTCAAAAAATGTAAATGCAATAAGATCAAAACATAAAATAGAAAATTTTGTTAGTCTATACATATTTTAGCATTCACTACTGAGGAAGAACCTAGATATTATGGTTTGAAACCGCGCCACAAGAAAATAAACAATATAAGGAAATACGGTTATTTCAAATTTTTTTAACACGTTTAAATTTCAACTCCAACTTTACGGTTTTGTATGCTGTACATTATAAACTACGAGTCTATCTAACTTTTATGCCATCAGAAATATTACGCATGTATTACAATAAAATATAGCACTTATTAATTTACTAGAATATTTGACATAGTTCTTATTCGAAAGTTGCAATTCGATCATAGTTCGAAAGTTCTTATTAATAATAATTTAGTGTTGTTAAAGCAAGAATGCAAGAACATTATTATATTAATGTACGAAGGAAGATCAAGATTCAGTTCATCACTAAACTACGTTTGACTGATTTTTATCTTTCATTGACATATATAAGTAGAAGGAAATAGCGGATTCTAGATCACGAACAAGATCACGGACGCGGAAATCTCACGACATATCTCTACCATGTATTTGGTTGCGAGCACGAACATTTCGTGACATATCTCTACCATGTTATTGGGTACGAGCGCGAATATTTCAAGACATATCTAAACCACGGCTACGATCCCGAACGCGAATGCTCGCCAACGAACACTATGTTTGCTGTGGGTTACCTAAATTTGGCAGATTCCTGCATTTTTACAGATTTGTGCAGTATGTTGTACATTCCGCGCTAGATGGCGGTATGTAGTTGTTTTCGGTAGTCATATGGTGGTGCATTAATAAATAATGTATACAAGTGGTAGTCGTTCATTCATGTTGATAAATAATATGTACATACAGGTTGTAGCCGTTGATAAATAAGTATTTTTGTAAGCTAGTACGCATTCAATTTGACAGCTATTATTTGAAAAACCAATATGGTGGTTGTTCGTGTTGACATTTTGGCGGGAAATTTGATTTTGTTTTTAATTTTTAATAGTATAATTTTATGTTGGAGATGTCTGCTCGGTGGAAGTATCAAGCGGGCATACATATCTGGATATCTAATTTATAGATACATCGGAAAATACAACTTCTCACTCAATTTTAGTCAAATAAGGATATATTTACAATAAGGCAAAGAAATAAAACCAACTAAACAAATTAATATATATTTATTTTATTGGTCTGCGGTGGGGTGTCTGGATCTGCGCTGTACTTCTGGTGGTACCCTTTCTTACCCTCTCCATATGCCCCCTGTCTAATCCAGCGTACAGTAACTCTTTTTCTCTCCCTCTCTGTGTGTTCCTCTGTAATCCCTCTTTCTTCCTTTGTCTGATCCAAGTCACATGATTGCTTTAAGATTATTATTTTTTCTAATTTATTTTATTTATTATTTGGACTTTGTTCTTTGAAAGCTATTTTAAACTAATTGATGTTTTTTTTAACTAAATATAAATAAATCTCCATTTGCAATAAAACTAGATGATTGTATCTTAACCGGATTCATATTCTCAATACAACTTCTCATCCGATTTTAGTCAAAAAAGTTCTACTTATGCATAAACAAATAAATAAAACAAATTATTTAAGGTCATACATATTTATTTTTACAATATAAATCAAATTATATATTTTCAATAAAAATCAAATTACGCATTTACAATATATGTACAATAAAAAATTTAAAATTAATAATACAGTTAAAGATTAATATATTTACAATTAAAAAAGATGTGTTTATTTTGTTGAGATATCTTCGTACAGTACCGTCATTTTCATAAATCATTTGAATAGTAATCCATATGCGCTGCTAATGTAAACACATGTGAACGCCGACGATTTGAGGTTATAGACAACCATGTACGTGTTGTTGTTGATCCACTAGAACGTGCCGGGTTGGTATGTTTCAAAACTTGTTTCGTGTTTTGAGCTGCAATCAATGCAGTATTCTGAATTGGAAACACATGTTTCTTCCAATT
>WYDF02036698.1:0-12607 GCA_009867245.2 Adranes taylori | reverse complement strand
ATCTTATATTTGTAATTAATGTTTTGACTTTGAAATGTCGCGTAATTTTATCAAATTTTAATTTTAAAGTTTTGTACCAATATTTAATTTATTTATTTTACATATCAATTTCCAATGCGATTGACTTTTACAAAAATCCCGTTCAATAAAACATTTTACTCATTTAGTCATGATTAAATCAATCTGTATTAAAATAAATGAGATGTATTTGGGGGTATGTATTTTAATAATGCAATTTGCAATAATAAATTAAAATTCATATTTTGTAAATCCTCAATTATTCACATAAATTGAAGATTTACAAAATATGTACTTAATTAATTAATAATTGCAGATTGCGTTATTCAAAGTTTACTTCTAAATTATTGGGCCGATTTGAGTGAAATCTTGTAGGCTAGTTCACAAAACTTTTGCGGTTAGACACTTTTTTCTTTTCTAAATTCAATATGGCGGAAATGCGCCATTTTTTCAGAAATTAAGTTTTAACAGTAGGAGGCTGAAATTTTGCACATGTATAGTATCTTGTATTATGCGTCTATTAAAAATCAAACTACTGTAGAACGCGACATTCTAACGTTTCAAATTTAACAAACTTTTAGATATATCTCAGAAACTAGAAAAGTGAGGACATTGAAATAAACTTTGCTGTATAGACTACCTAAAGCTTCTTCGATTTTAGTCGAAACATTTTTCCAAAAATCACAATTTAACATATATACAAGGTATACTTTGTTTTGCAAAATTTGCGGTTTATTTTTTCGAAAACCTTGTTATTTTATTTCTTTGTTTTTATTTCTTGTATCGAAAGTTCCTTTAATATTTAAGGCATTAAGCGAGTTTAAAAGCCGGCAATTAAAGCTTGAAGTAATTTGACCTTAAAAACAACTTGCACTACAATTAAATATACTGAATCGATTTTAATAATTTTATAATTACAATACTCCTTGAAACTTTTTAAAACAATACATGAGGAATCCGGTTCTATGCTTCCAAAGAAATGGCCCCTAATACCTTAAAATTTCTTTGTTGACAACCATAACAACCCAAATTCAACATATATAGAATAGAAAAATAATTACAAAAATGAACTAATTACAAATGATCGAAATAAATAATAATCTTGAATTCGATGAAATAAATAAAAATAGTATTAACAATAAGACAACTATTCAAAATTTATCAGTAATTTATAAAATATTTTAAACATAGAATAAAAATTAATAACAATAAATACATTTTTTCTTTCAAATCCAATATTAAAAAAACCAACAATATGTTCAATAATTATGACATTTATCAAAATACTGTTTACATCAGTAAAGTTACATCAATTAAAATTGAAATTTATTCAAATATTCTTTATTACACTTTAAAAGAATTGTTTAGTATTAACAATTTTATATATATTTAATATTTTGAAGAACGGGGACATTAACCCCGAAACGTTAAACAAAAGTATTTTTTATTTTGATAATTTTATAATTGAATTATAATTGATCATAACATTCCACAGAAGAAAAAAAAACTGTACGTTTTATGAGATCTGTAAAAGAGTGCTCCAGGAATTTAATATATGTTGTCAGTGGCGGGACTGAATTATAATTTAGAGAAGGGTTTAAATTCATCACGCATATACTACACCTGAATATTTCTCTTTAATTTTGCAGTATTATTTAAATTTTGAATAAAATGGCGGTTAACCAGCTTACTAAATAGATATCACCCTTTGTTTCATGTAAAATATAATAAAACGTTTCACTTCTCGTATCTCTTACTATGTAGGTAATACTCGTTTTATATATTTAATAATTACGGTTGTCATGGTAACCAATAGAGAATTCCTGAAGTATTAGGGGTTATAGCTTTTGGAACCATTTAGGTTGAAGCTCTTATGTTAGGTATTATGTTAAAGAAAATCACAATGACTATAAAATATATAAAATATATAAAATATACAAAGTATTTCTTAACATTTAAAAAAAATTACTTACTTTGGATCAACAGATTCATTTGCTGACTTTGACAAATTGAGGTTTCATAGTTTCATACAAACAAGTTCCTCTTGAGTCTAGACGAAAATGTTTCAAACAAAATCAAAAGAGCTTTAAAAATAACATTTCAATAAATATTTAAATACACGTAATGCTTATTACTTTAAGATAGTCCAATATAAATATTACTAAAGACGAGAAAATATTAAATCCAAAGACATCTAAAGTTACAACTATATGCTTTTAGGCTAATCGGTTGTTATCCCAAACAATTGTTGACCTATTCAATTATTAATAGAACAGTCATAAGGTACCATGGTTAAAATTAAATAGATCAACTATTGCTTAATGCAATATATAATAGTATGTTTACTTCCAGTATATGACAGATGGGCTCGCGGTCACGTCCACGCAATTTATCATAATCTAACTAAAAGACCACAGACAGGGATGGGTCTAAAAACTACGGTGGAGCAATTATCTGCATGTAAAAAAGAATGTAATGTTTAATTTTAATAGTTTTAAAAAATTTCAAGTTTTGTCAATGTTATATCTAAAAGTAGAGCAGTGCAAACCATTTAATCTATCTTCAGACGTTGAGTTCTTAGATAACATTTTAAGTACTTTAGTGTGAAAAATGACATTTCTGCCTTACTTCTTGTTACTGGAACGGTAAACAAAATTTTTTGAAGTTAAAAAATATAAGGAAAAACTTCCTTGTCGCAATCGTGAAGATATTGCATATCACCTGCATATTTCTTTGTTTCTTGCTCCATAATAAAGGTAATGTTAAATTAAATAATTTATTGATACTTCCTTACTTTGTTTTATATTTGCGGTTTCATCTATATAAATATAGACATAGACATAAATATAGACATCATCAGGAAATGTTTTTGTTAGATCTGTTTAGTGGAATGTTTTAATGTAAACAGTTTACACAAAATATTCACCTAACCGCATCTAACAAAAACATTGCCTGATGATGTCTTTAATTAAATAGACGAAACCGGTCGCAAAAATAAAACATGATAAAGAAGTACCAATCTTTTTTTAATTTAACCTGCATACTTAGTTCGTGCAAAAGAATCGTAGTTTTCTTGCCATAATTCATTTTCTGGCATTAATATATTTAAAATGCATTTATTCAATTGTATTTGCATGACATTACTTCTACTTTACTTTTGTAGTCACTGTATTGTGTTATTGAATATAACTACTGACATTTGAAATTCCTCAAATTTAGTATCAATATCTTCACATTTTAAAAACGATCATCAGGCCACTATGCAACAATCAGCTCAATGGTAGTGTATAAAAATCTTTTGTCTATCATCAAAACCGATATTAAAAGATTTGCAGACTTTATTGCACACTATAATTACAGATAAATGAAAAATATAGAATTATTATCTTGAAGTTTGTTTTGATTAACATTTACATTAGCATTACTGTCATGTGTTCATACGCACATAAGAAAATATTGGGCTCTTCCATTAAAAGTAAAGTGTACAGTCTACATTTATCAGGGCCTCTCAAGACTCGAGGACCGAAGCGCGCGCCGCATGCAACTTCCCTTAAGTCCGTCTCTGCATACAAAAAAGAATGAGGGATTAATAGGGAACAATTTACCAAAAGAAGAATTTAAAAAAATATTAAACTAAAATGTGAAAACAAACGGGCTTTTGTGATATCCCTTAAAATTTTGCAGATAACAGATCAAAATGAACTTGACTTTAAGAATGCTTTTGTTTTTATTTTAAATATTTTTTTTTGTAGAATGAAGACCTGACAATTTACAGGTTGTTTATAATTTAACAAACTTTGTGGCTCGGTTTTTTTAAACGGCTCCATGTTATTTTATTTCTCTTTTGAATAATCCCTTAATTGTCAAGCAATGCATGGTGTTGTGAAAAGGGTGGTTTTGTTTCAAGGTCAGATTAGCATGACCTTAACTAAAAAACTTTGGAACTTGGCTTGCGTAATTGAATATACTGAACTGATTTTGATTAATAATATTTTATCAATATAGTTTTCTACATTTTGATAATTCTCTGCACTCTCTTTAAAACGATACCTCAATCAGGGGTCCATCGTCAACTGTTCCTTAGATACAGCCGATAATGTCTTAAACATTTTGTTATAGTTATCGAGATTAAATAAACAAACATTAATAACGGCTTAACAATAATAGACTGGAGAATAGGATAGAAACAACGAGAATAACTTAAGCACTATTGAACCGCTTTCAGTGAAATGTGGCAGATAAATAGATCTGTAAGCTAACATGATCGGAGTTTAATAAATGCTACTGTCCGTAGCGAATTGAAATTCTGATTTGAATGGGAGGCGTTTAAACTGATCACACCTAGATTCGGCCTCAATATTTCTAATTAATATTCAACTACGTAAGTTTCATAGTAATTTTGAGTGGATGCGAATTTGGGTCGATTACGCTTCTCCTCTAAATCCGCCACTAAGTTGTGTTCAATACTGACTTTTAACATTACGAATGTAACTGTTATCAACTACTGAGCTAACTGAATGTTGAACTAATTGTTAATTTCCGTATTAAATGACTTACTTGACTAAGTTCCTGTTACTCCGGTGTGGATCATAGGGCACACACTAGAGTTCTCCATCTGATCCTGTTTGCTGCCGTTCCATTGATGTTTTCCCAGGACCTTCCAATGGCTGCCACCTTCGAGTAGATGGTCCGGCGTCACGTCGTTCTCGGTCTCCCTCTTCGCATGTGTTCTTGGGGTTTCAAGTCCAGGACCTACTTTGGTATGTGTTGTGGACCTCTTGTCAATCTCCATTGCCGCTCCTTTATGATGATGCTTGCTTTGTTGGGTGCGCTGCCATAGTGCTTCATTAGAAATAACATTTGGCCGGCGTACTCCTAGTATAGTTCTCAAACATTTATTGATGAATGTTTGGACTCTTCGTGTGATGTCCATTGTCACCTACCAAGTCTCACATCCATAAAGGAGATTAAAGTCCACGCTCGAGTCAAAGATCTTAAGCTTTGTCTTCAACAATACTTCACGAGAACTCCACACTGGTCGCAACTGTGTGAAGACCACCTTTACCTTTTCTATTCTGTTTACAACGTCCTCTGGCGCACCTCCACTATTGGAAACGATCCTGCCTAGGTAGCAAAAGCTTTTCACTTGCTCAATCTCTTCTTCGAAGGCCAATGCCCCCTTGTTTTTGTAGCTCACCCTCAGTTCCGTGATCTTGGCCGTGTTGATTTGTAATCCCACTCTCTGAGTATCTGTTTCCAGGTCCTTGAGCTTCTCGTTCATATCCTTGGAAGTATGAGTCAGAAGGTAGATATCATCCGCGAAATCCAGGTTTTCCAGGCGGTCGATCAAAAGACCTTGTATTCCCCTCCTCTTATGCTCGGTAACATTCCTCATGATCTGGTCCAGTCTCAGTAAAAATAACAATGATGAAAGCAAACGTCCTCACCGCACTGAATCTATGCTAAACGACCCTGAGAGACTGCCGTCATGTTTCATTTGGCAAGTATATCCTCTGTACATCATCTTCACAAAGTTGATGATCTTTTGTGGGACCCCATAGTTCTGCATTGTTATCCAGGTGGCTCCGCGCTGGACACTGTCAAAAGCCTTTTCGAAGTCTACAAACGCCTGATATAGTGGAGACCGGTGCTCCATGGATTGTTCGCTGATGATCCTCAAGGTGTTAAGCTGGTCTGTACATGATCTGTTTACTTTGAAGCCAGCCTGTTCCCGCCAGAAGTTTCCACCCTATGGTACTCTAATATGGTTGAGGAGAATCCTTGAATACACTTTGCTAGGTATTGACAACAGTGTGGTGCAACGCCAATTATTTAAATCCGTTAGGTCTCCTTTCTTGGGTAGTTTGATAAGGATTCCCTCCTTACAATCCTCTGGCATGCGTTCTGTATCCCAAATTTCTTGAAACAGTGGCAGAAGCATATTCGCTGTTATCTCATCGTCTGCCTTGAGCACCTCTGTTACCAAATTGTCCACCCCTGGTGATTTTCAAATTTTACAGCTCCTCAGCGTCTTGATGATTTCACTCCTCCTGGGAGGGTGAGTATTGATTTGAAGTTCAGGCATTTCCTGTTGGTCTAGTTCCTCCTGTTGTGCCAGATTCCTGTTGAGTGCTTCACTGAAGTGTTCCCTCCAGTGCGTCAGCTGCTCCTGATTGTTGGTCAACTACTCACCATTTCGAGTCTTCCCTTTCTGCTGCCTCCTAAGCTCTTTCTGCAAGTTGATTCACCTGTTTCCTTCTATCGGCTCTTGCGGATCTTTTTACTTGGCGATAAAATTCACTATACAGGATTTAGCAGGACCTTTGTCTCTCTTCGTTCTTCAATCTACTGCCATGTGTGGTCAGATGTTGAAGGCTTTATTCAGTTATCCTGGAAACCGAACACTTTGTCACTGGCATTCAGGAATGTTTCTTTGATTTTCTTCCATCCTGTCTCTACTTGTGTTGTGGCATCTTCTTCCCTTTCATCCAGCCACTCCAACTGATTATACTTGTTCTTCAACTCTAGCACGAACTCATGTCTGGTAGATCCTCCAAAGACCAGGCTATTGTTTAGGCAAATTTCCTTAATAAAAGATCCTTTAATTATTAAGCGAGATAGGATGCTAACTAACGCGGACGATTTGTTAAACTTATTTTACCTTGAAAAACAAAGTGGCGGGAAAAAGTTGCACGCAAAATTTGGCTCCCCGAAAAAGCCAAATTTAATGACAATTTGTATTTGCACCCCATATCTTGCCGCCCTACAAGACCTGTTACCCGGGTGCCGTGCGCGCTTTGCATCCACGCTTGGTGCGGCTCTGCATCTTTGGTGCACAGTGAAAGGACTTCTTTGCTAATACACTATTCCTCTATCAACTATTACGCTACTTGATCTTTTATACGTATAACGTTTAGTATAAGTTAACATGTTCAACACTAAATAGATAAATGCTCCACGGGTGATGCTATATCAAATTATCTTCTAAGCAAAACACTCACATGTTGCATGTCTAAATTGAAATAAAATTTTTTGCTAATACTTTAGTTTTAATTACAATTCATCACACAATCGATATGCAGTAACCTTTTTAATGCCCACATGACTGAAGTTTTAAATGCGGTATAAAGTATTAGCTTATACTAATGAGATACTAGTGAAACCATTCTCGTTATTTTTATTTTTTATAAAACAATTAACAAAGTGGTTTCATCAGGGCGATAAATAAAACCCATCTAATCAACCTTGCATTTAAACTATAAACTATTAATTCGTTATAAGAAACAATTTTTGTCATTTTTTTTCAATTGCATTGAGAATCTGAATTTATTGTTTCAGGAATCGCAAACGAGTTCTTTGGACAGATGGAGCATTTGTAGTCCAGAAGAAGAACCATTTGTACTACAACAGTTTCTTCGTTTTGGTGAAACAAGAGCAATAACTCAACAGCTGTTAATAGCACAGCAAGTGCTCCAGCAAGAATCGACGCTGGAGCATTTAGAGCGACTAGCATTTCCTTGTTCCCGTCAGCGGGCTATGTCACCTGGTCGTCGTCCAAGTTCGCCAACGACGACAACAAATTTACCGTCTTCCGCGTTTTATCCGCGTACCGGTGCTGGCATAATGTCGCCACATCAAAAACATTCATTTAATTTTCTTAAGTTGCCGACAACAAACGGTCCAATGAGCACATCACCGTCGCGGTCGAGTGTTACATCAAGCCAGTTAAATACGTCTTCCCCGTTGAATCGATTGCAAAATATGCAACCATTTGCTGAATTTCGCAGACATCCAACAGTCGTAGGACCACCTCCATCATCGTTGCATCCACCGCCGACACCTACAAATATTGGAGGATTTTCAAGTCGTATAAGTCCGGAAATAAATCGTAGAAGACTACCAGAAAATGATACACCACCAGTTGGACTTAATTTAAGTATATCGTCTACTTCTCTTCAATCTTGCCTGCCACCACCACACCTACCGCCTATCACATCATCACTAAATCATGCTGCAATGGCGGCGGCTGTATCAGTGAATTCATTAGCTGCTGCTAGCCTTGTTGCATCTTCGTTTCCTGGTTTACTAACTACTGGATTACCAACTGTTTGTAAGTCTCCACCAAAATTGGATCTTATAAGCAATAAAGAACGTTTAGCACATGAAGACGATGATGGCGATATAGATGAAAATTCACACAGTGTTCTAAATTTAAGCCGGGACAGCAAAGATTCAATCAAACTATCTTCTGCCAAATTAGGACGTCCTATGCCTAGTAGAAAGACATCCACACCAACCAAGAGACACTGGGGATCACCAAATTTACCCTTGAATCTTGGTACGCAATTCATTAATCCTGCCACTGGAAAGAAACGTGTACAGTGCAATGTGTGCTTAAAAACTTTTTGTGACAAAGGTGCGTTAAAAATACATTTTTCTGCTGTTCACTTAAGGGAAATGCATAAATGTACAGTAGAAGGTTGCAATATGATGTTTAGTTCAAGACGTTCTCGTAACAGACACAGTGCTAATCCTAATCCAAAACTACACTCTCCACATTTAAGGCGCAAAATATCACCGCATGATGGAAGAAGTTCTCAGGCCCATCCAATTTTGCTTCCACCACAAGCCAGCTTAAGTTTACCAGCGGCAGCAGCCTTAAATCCTTTAAATCCATTTCATCCTTTTCCACTTCTTACACCACCACCGGACATAAGGCATCACCCGTCATTAGCTTCAATGGATTTCAAACAAAGTTTAGATCTGAGCTTGCAAAAGTCTCTGGAAGAAAGGAGCAACATTCCAGATTGTAGTTCAACTCCTGTCACAAGTAGTCAAATTGAAGATGAATATGAAGATGATGATGACGGGATAGTAGTAGTTGGTGGTGACGATGATGAGGAACCCCTAAATGAAGAAAAAGATAGCAGTAATGGTATATCTGATCAACCTGAAGACTTTAGTATGCCATCAAAACGGCAGAAAGTGTCAATTTCAGATGTCGATGAAGACATCGTCAGCACTGTAGATAGCAATGATGATTCTCTAAGTGTCGTTGATACACACAGTTTGAAAGATGAATGTACATTACCGACTAATAAGAGAAAGAGGAAAAGTCAAAATCCTACAAGATGTACGATTCCTATTGCAATGGAAGATACTGCATCCGATGGTGATTCATCAAATGATGTATTCAACGATCGATTTTCTACAATTGTTAAAAAGGAATCTAGTGAAATCAATGTACCACAATATAAAAGAGATGATACTGTGATGCAAACAGAAGATTTAAAGAAACTTAATTTAGATAGTAACCACAGGTCTATGACATCAAAACAGGAACCAGAATCGGAAGTAGAAGCCGATCCTGAACCATTAAATTTAGGAAAACATTCACCAGATGTGAATGCCAATGAAACTACCGAAAAATCTGAAATTAAGTCCAGTTTAACTCCATTGTTTATGCTGGGGACATTAAAAAAAGAAACAACAGAATCAGAAAATACTGAAGATAATGATGAAAGGCCAGATAGTTCGGTTGAGAGTAATAAAAGCGATGAATCATTAGACAGTTCTAACGCTTTAAGGCACTTAGAAAGTTTATCTCATGGTCATTTTGGAGAGCTAATGTCACGAGGATTGCATTTGGGCCTTTCCGGTGCCGGTGGTCCACAATTCCCACCGCTGGGTTTCTTGATGGGTGGCGGTCCTCCAAGTCCTGCAAGATCTCAAACATCATCTGCAGGTAGTTCGAACGGTGGAGAATCCCTGGATGAAAATAGTCAAAATCAGGTGTTCGGACATTTCGATAATGGACAATTTATTAGTACTATGGATGTTCCAATAGATAAGGATAATCCTCGTCGATGTACAGCATGTGGGAAAATATTTCAAAATCATTTTGGTGTAAAAACACATTATCAAAATGTACATCTAAAATTAATGCATAAATGTAATGTAGATGGCTGTAACGCTGCATTTCCATCAAAGCGGAGTCGGGATCGTCATAGTGCAAATTTAAATTTACATAGAAAATTATTATCAACAACTGGTGATAAATCAACAGCAAGTTTATTTTTAGAAAAATCACCTTTTGCATCAATTGCTGCTAATCCTGCATTGCATGGTGATTTTTTGGCTAGATTATACGCAGAAGAAGCTTTTAAGGGTCATCAATTGCCACCACCAGCTGCTTTCGAACAAATGATGTTAAACAGTGATCGTTTACCTCCACCTCCTTTATTATTACCTCCTTTAGGTGCTCTACCTTTCCCACTCGGAAATTTTCAGAGTCATTTTTCACACTTAAATGGCTCATCTTTAACTAATCGCAGAGAAAGAACATGTGATTCAAATTCACCATTATCAGTTTCTCCGCCTCCTTCGACTAAATCTCCAGGTCTTTGTAATTTAATGCACTGTATCGAGGAAGACATGCCAACACCAGATAAAGAAGGTAATTTACCGTGTAGGTTATGTAGGACAAGTTTTATAAGTGCGATTGAATTGAAAGATCATTGTGAAAAAAATCATCTTTTCGAAATGCATAGGTGTACAAATCCTGGATGTCTGAAAATGTTCCTCTCTAAAACACGACGTAATATACATGCGGAAAATGAATCCTCTCATATTGATTTAGTGAAAAAGAATCTAGAAAATAGTTCGGTGTCGTGACCTTCACTTATGAACACTGCAATATCATCATGGTGGTGATTTAACGGTTCTAATAAGATCCTATTGTTATTCTTTTTACGTATGTGATTATTGTATATTTTATCTTTAAACCATATAAAGATTCTTTTTAAAATGCCAGTTATGTATAGTGCATTTCAAGATACAATGAAATGACTTTAGAAATATCCTTAAACAGATTAGTACATTGTGCAGAGTTGTAGACTACTAAGTTCGGACCTAGCTAATAAGAAAATTTGAAATTTATTTATTTACTTAATGTTTACTTATTTTTTATTTTTTATCTACAATTTTTTTTTAAAGAAATTTTACTATTCAATAAATTTTTGTAGATTTTGTAGAGGGGGGGGGGGGCGCACTACATAAACAAGATGTATTGTTTAGGTAATGTAACAATTAATATGTTTGTTTTTAAATTTCAACACTGTTTTAATTCCAAATTCGTTTGTGCTTACAATGTATTTAATGAAGTTACTTATATTTGCCTCATAATTTATTCATCGAAAAACATCACTTTCAGGCAAAATATCGAGTCTCACTTGTAACATAGATATTCGAAGCTTGTTTATCATCAACTGCAGTTGGTGACCAAAAGTAAAATGTACATTCTTAGACCACGATATTAGGAATTCATTCTTTGACACTTTTTTCTGGAAGAACTCTATAGTAACAATCTTGAACTGAATTAATACAATTTCAAAATGATTATGCAGCTCATTGTTATTATTTTCACTAAATTTTAAGCTCTTCCGTATTCAACTTTATTGAGCCAGCCAAAACGGCTATTTGCTAGTTTATATGCCGTAAGCTTCTCACGTAATGAAGATTCAATTTCATTTGATTGGAGGAAGGAAATTCCTGTAATAATGTAATTGTGGTGCTCTAACTGGACTTAGTGTTCGAAAATATTAAAATAGTAAACATTATGTGTATGCAAACAATAAGTAAACAGGCATTTTAGAACCACTAATCACTCAACTAGCATTTTCGAAAATATAGGATTATTAATAAATTGTACTTCCTTAATAAATTATTTTTCTACAGGTTTTGCTTTTACTAATACATCATCTGGCGAAACAACAAAAAAATAAAATTATTTAATAATTACAATAAATAATTTATTTTTAACTCATATGTATCATGAGTTGTGCATTTACCATGAGATGGAATTATCGTGTAGTTTATGGGTGTAAGTTTTAATCGTTTTGCGTTTGGTACTGGATGGTCAGGTTTTGCTACAGGTGAACTTGATTATTTATACAATTCAGTGTGGTAGATCTTTTTGTTGTTTCAATTTAGAATATTTTTCTATTTATTTCCTTCGTGTAGTCAGTTAGTATCAGGTTACCTATTTAAAATTTGTGGTTGCCTTCTAAATTGTGTTTACCTACATCAAAATTACTTTAAATGTAGGTAAACACTCATTAGAAATAAATCACAAATATAAAATAGTAAACTTGAGACTACTATATGAACAAAATATAGGAACGAAACTGAAACGATTTTGAAGCATTTGAAATAGAAAACTTCGTGGACAGGTCAGCCGCGCCATCTTACGTATACTGAAAATCAGAAGTTTTATTATGTACGCAGAAAGCAAGGGTTGGTTCATTTAGTTTTGCCCATACAACTTTATTACTCGTATATTAAAATCAACTACCTCCATAGTTGTTTAGGTTAAAAATCAATTAGCATAGAAACGTACAGCTGTAAACCTCCGGCATGGATTTAATATTTTCTTGTTTTCAGCTCGACTGCATTGAAATAATAAACAATAGGTTTATTTACATACTATTTTCACAAAACTAGTCAGTGTTGGATCTACAAGAACTTTTAAGATATTAGAGATTTTATTATTCACAATCAGCTCAGTATATTCAATAACTCACACTGTCAA
>WYDF02036687.1:0-12607 GCA_009867245.2 Adranes taylori | reverse complement strand
AGTCCATCCAGAACTATATAAAGCTTCTGATTGTAACTTATACCTCCAGTAGCCTTTCATTGTAGTGGTTATACCAGGATTCTTTACGGAGTTGATTATTTGCCCATTGATTAGATATCGTATCTCTTCAAACAAAAATGTAACAGCATTATTGACTAAGTGCGCAACTGCCGCAAGGCCGGCTTCTGGTAATGGGATAAAAGTCTCTCCTTTCAAATACAATGCAGATTCACAAGGGACAATGTAAAGATCCTGATTTTGAATTTGAATTTGAATTTCATCGTTATATTTACAATTTGAAGTCCGAGCTTGATACGAATGGATTTCTTGTTTGATTATGTCATCATTAAATCGCAATCCTTGAAATATGTTTTAACTTTGATTTGCCATGCTGGATGCTGGAGTACTTTGTAACCAAATTTTTTCAAAATACTTTTCGACTCACTTGTTAAAGCTACAGGACAGTTTTGTCTAGGTGTTGTAATTACGCACTGATTATTACCATCAGGACACAATCCCATGTATTAATAAATTTTCTTTAGCTCCAGGCGCACAACAATTTTTCCCCACGAAAATTTACTAACTTTCCGTCTTGATCGACTATATAAAGCCGTCTTGATCGACTATACGGAGCGTTATATTACTAACTGCTCGAGTGCTTATAGATAAATAAATAATTTCAGGATGCTCAGGCAATTTATATCCTGCGAGAATGTCAATCCATGATTCACAAAGCGTGTGAGACAATTTTTCGTTATAATATGATGAACTTGTTATGTTACAATCAACACGAAAACTCGTAACCCTTATTATCTCAAGTGGGAAATCCGAAATATGCAAAACATTTGCTTCTACAACTTTGATGAAAATCCTAAAATTCGTCCAATACTCTGTGCATTTGTAAAATCTATATCATAAACAGACTTGACCTCACACTGCTAAATATTATTGTTTGCTTTAATGGATATTACATTGTTTACGTTTGCTTCTTGTTTTCCAGCGGTTCTAGGTTTTTCAATATGTTTCGGAATATACTTTTCAATATCTAGTAACTCATATGTACCTGTCCCAATATTTATATCCTGATTTACATCATTATAAACAAATTTGTGGTTTATACCTTCTTTCATGTTTGGAATTGAATTTCACATATGAAAACCTATTAATCCTTGAAAATGAGTTGAATTTGGATTCAATTCTATTATCGGATAGTAATTTGCACTCAGAACAGATGTATCTCTTTCAACGGTAAATGTGTGCGACATATTGACGATCAATTACATCACGTATTATTGTTTAACCTTGTTTCATTCGGACAAAAACTGTAAACACAAATGTACACACTTGTAGGAATCGTATGAGTGATATGAATCGTGGTTATATCTAATTTCACTGCCTTTTAAGTACGTCTCGAGTTCCTTTGGAGTTCGAAGGTTTCAAAATCAATCGAAATAGTTTACAATGCTTCCGCGCTTTCTACATGCAAACCAATGTGTCCCCAGACCTCGTATAGAATCTAAATTGATATTTACACTTTCCTTAACCCACGGGTTCGTGGTAGTGAGTTTATTAGTTTTTTTATTAAACGGATGTAATTATAATCCTATACCTGTTCGGTAGGGTCTCAAGTGCAATGAAGAATCTTTCCTTCCGGTGGCAATTGCTTCTGTAGTTTCATTACGTCGCTTCAATTCCTGCATTTCTTTTGAACGTTTTGTGACTTTAACAATATTTACAATAGCCGACGTTCCGGACGATAGAGCACCAAGAGCAGACAAACCAACAAATAAGGGTACCAAAAAAGGTAAGACCCCTCCACTATTTGTGATAGGTATGATACGAGGTATTCTTTCGACCTCCGCCATTCTTTACAGCCATTCGCGCAGCAACTAGTGCACTCTTGGCTACTCCACTTACAACATCCGGAATATGTTTAAGTTTGTTTAAAGCATCTCTGGATTTCACTACTACACCACTTCTCAAAGCTACCATCTTTTTACGTTTCAGCAGTCGCTTTTTCGATTTCATGCCCATACCAAATTTTCGTTTAGCTTTCATGATACTACGAACTAGAAGCGATGCTACCGTGGTGTCACTATTGTATAGTCTCTCCAAAGGCGCCTTTTCCAATATTTTGTCTGCTTGATGTCGATCGGTGAAATGCGTACTCTCTGAATATGCTATGGCGTGCTGTTTACAAGCAGCATCAAGTTTATTAATACCTCTGTCTCACCGTTTTAATCGCATTTGGAGATTAGTACCTGGACCGCAATATTGATATGTTGGTAGATGTGGCTCAAAAGGAATCTTTTGTATATATATATACATCTGAAATGTACGGCTATATAGCAATGAAGTTGATAAACCAACGCGCAAGTATTGCAATTGAAAATTTATAATTTCTTACCGCGAGTAAATGTCAGCTTCGTCAACCGAGGCATAGTTTATTGCTTCCAGATTCAATACGCTGTCTAATATGTGGACCATCAAACTCTGGAAGAACATGCTTGTTTTGCTCTATGATCCGAACGATGTAGGGTTTGAAAATGTGTTTGGTTTTTCCAAATCGCTCTATCAACTATTAGCTATTAGTATCACGCTATTTCGCTATTATTATCACAGTATTTTCGCTATTAGTATCAAATATTAGAGAAAATTCTAAAAGGTCTAAAAGAAGTAAAGTATTTTGAGTACAATGAAAACGTGGAAATCCTAGATTCCAGTGAATCGCGCCCAAATTCTATTTTCATTTTTGATGATGCGTCTTGTGAAGGGCATGAAGATACAGGAATATTTTTCCATGGGTCGACATAATAATATTGATATATTTTATTTAGCACAAACCTATTCATCAATACCAAAGCAACACTGCCGTGATAATGGAAACTTGATTGTACTTTTTTCGCAGGATGATATGAATCTTGAACACATTTACAAAAATCATGTCGGGACAGATCTGAGTTTTCAACAATTCAAGTCAATAGCAGGAAATTGCTGGAAAGAAAAATATGGTTGAAATATTGTTTTAACAATTTGTAAAGATTGTGATGTTGATAAAGAACGCTACATAAGTTAGCGTCAGTTTTTTATCAGTATATAATTGTTTCGTGAATAGACAACAAATAAAATGGACAAGAAATGGCATGACATTGAGAAAAACGTGATAGACATTCGTAATCTTATTCGACGGAAAGCGAGAGCGATTAAAATGGGCAGTGAACAACAAGCAGAAATACTAGAGGAACTCTACAACCCAATTACTGAACGCTTGGCAGCAACAGCCTCAACTTATCAGTTAAGCAAGAATTGATTGCTCCAAAACAAGAAGAATTGAATATTTCAAAAGAAAAGAAGAAGCAAAAACTGTACTTCAAGTTAAACAAAAAACCAAACGATTTTCTACTTCGTTTCAACGAAAAGCAGGTAAGTGGGTACGAAATTAACAAAAGCAAAACCAAAACACTCGAGGTTAAGCACAAATCGTTGTTCAAAGTGAGAAAGCTAACATTTCAATTCCTCCGAAAGAAGAAACATTCGAATTCCATCCAGTAGAACAGGAAGATGAAGAGGTTTATAAAAGCGATGAACACATGTACGAGTCTTTTGCTGGCGAATACTATATCACTTAAGAATTTTAGATCAATTTGACGAAATACCAAGAGGTTATGTGGAAGATTTACTGATACATGGACTCGGGCCTGGATACTATATCATTACAGCATCTTCTAAGCTTTTTTGGGATGTATAGAAAAATTATTGTATATATACGGGAAGAATTTATTTTAATTCGAAGTAGAACAGATTTGAACTTGAATAGGATACCATAAAAGACAGCAGGTTTAAATTGACGCGAGTTGAATGGAGAATGCCTCATGTTGAACTAAAATAACACACACATGTTAAACTGTTAGAATCAATTCAAAACGATACTCCAATAACGATCCCTTATCGACAATGGCAACTTTTTAAACTCCCATCATTACGTTGAACGACCACAAATATTTGGACGGTTAAAAGTTCTACAGGATTAGAGAGACATAGATATGTGATATTGGTCTTTCAGGAAAAAAGGAGAGATCGAGCCAAACGGAATGCTACGAAATTTGATCATTGCAATATAAGAAATGTAAAGATTTATTTGAATTCTAAAAGTTATCCTTATAAAGATATGAATATTTGAATGAAAAATAACAATTATACTACAGTTTATGAAATGTACAAGAAATGTTGGAAATGATACTTTAGTAACCCGAATGGAACCCCGTTGCTATCTTATAATGAGTTTAAAGATTACTTTCATTTCGGTTTTGATATGTCTAAGCAACATGAGAAATTGAAATCTTCCATTATCTTTCTCAAGGTGGAAGTGGAAGCAGATGAAGTTTACCAGGAACAGTAGTGTTTTGCCTCATTTTATCTGATACTCTGGCTTCATGTACACCGTTGTCAAATCAAACTAGAAAATTCATATTAGCTCCTGCTATATGGTCCTAGATATACAAGGCTTTTAGATCCAGAGTTTACCCCAAAAGAATTGTCTCTCTATGACACTGAGTATGACATAAGACATTATTTAATTAAATCCAAACAACATTGGAATACACTCTCAAGAAATTTCCGACGACAATCTGTATCTTAGAAAATCATTATATGGACTTCGATATTCAGATGGACATACAAATCCGATTGAATTTAAAATAAGAGAATTAGTTCAGTTGTATGGTTGTTCTACAATATATTTGAAAGGACATCAAAAATATAATTATATAAAAAGCCATGTAGCGAATATTGTCAACTTGCAACAACTTCCCTACTGTCCAAAGCTGACTACAATAAATAAGGCATGTTTATATCATACTGGTTTACAAAAACATTACATGTGCTCATTAAATAATCTCCAAGTATTGACTGAATAGTTCAAACATAATATTAATCGATAAAACAGATATTACCCCTATAAGTAGTTCTTTTAGAAAATTATATAGCACCAATTTGAGGTCTAATGTTCAAGAGAGTATAAATGCGTACTTTTCCGATTGTTGGGAATCCAAGTATATAGAATATTTGACCGATGGTTTATTAAAAGAACTTCCCTATGAACATATTGTAATATTTTGTAATCAACTGCCATCTGCACTCAGAACTGATGTTTCATTGAAAACCTACCCTGCTTCAAACCATATAACATAGATTCATCATCTGACCATATTGACGGACCAGCTCCTGGTCGAAAAGATTGTTTAAAGTGTCAAAAAATTCCAAGTGATTTTTTTCTAAAACCGGAATATTTTCCAAATGGGACGTGAAGATCTTAAACAAAATGTATAATTTTGTGTTACAATACAAACATTTCGCTTTGAAATGGATGAAAAAACTGTAGAATACAGAAAATCAGGAGAAGTGTGGTTCAATCATGCAAGAAATAGATACCGCTTTTGTCGGAGAATTCAGCAAGTCGCCAAGTAAAGAAAACACTTTTGAACAAGATAAACAAGTGGTAGACAAATTATAATATAATTTACTTTAAATTCGCAAAACATTTTTGTTTCATATGTTCAAAATATTGTTAAAGAGTTAACAAATTAATTTATATTTAGATATTAGTTTTATGAATAAACAGGTCATGAATAAACAATGAAAGTTTTATTCTCGGAGGTACCACATATAAATTAACATTTACCAAATTACTGGTGTCTTAAAATGAAATATATTTGAAACTGAGTTAAAAATAATTATTTAAAATTGGTTTTGGAATAGCATATGTTTGAAGTTGCTTTTAAAATTAAAATCAGTCTCAAATTGGCATATAAAATTGTTTAACTTACTTTCTTTGATGCTGTAAAATCTTCAAAGAAACGGACAACACTTTTAAAAATGATTGAAATGAAAAAACTTTTAACTGAATTGAAATTAAACTTTTAATGAAAACAGTTTGGACAAAACTACGAAAAAAAGAACTTAAAACAAAACTGTGAAATAAACTTGGAAAAACTTTTGATAGAGAAAACGTATACCAGCGTATGATTTTCTATCCTGGATTCAAAAAATGTACGAAGTGCTTTTTATGCACAATGACAAAAAGTTTGCTAAGCGATATCTGATGATCATATGGTTTGATTCTTAAGCTTTCTACATCTTTACATTGTATGACCGTCTCACCAAAATGCGCCGACTTGTCAATTACTGACATTGTCATCTAAACAGTGACTAAACAGTCATTCTAAACATTCCAAACTGTCATGTAAACAGTCTGTTAGAGAACGCTACAGATTCCTAAACTATTTTATAATACAAATACAGAATAAATCTAGTAAACTTGATTGCATCTGTTCCAAATATTGAAACTATTTTACGAACCCACCGTAAAATGTGTTGAGAACTAGAATTTATATAGGTACTTAAATATGTTAAGCAGAACCAATTATAATTGGAAATTGTATTATTGCAATTTAATTTTTATGTCGATCTTATGTAAAATTGCAAAAAGTCAGTCTTGAATTTTTATGTTCTCACTGTTTGCAGCATCGTAATTTAATAACACAAGTTCATTTTCATAATAGCGGAAAAGCATTTTATGTAAATTGATATTTTTAAAGCTTTAAGTACTTATTTTTTACGGACCTATCGGTACATTTAAAAATTGTATTATCTCATTACCATATTTTACAGTACCGTTCGATTTAATAACTGCATACAAGTTCATTTTAATGACCGCGTAAAACAGTTTCTGCAACATTGTAATATAATGATCGGGTTTTAAATCTGCGTTATTTAGGTACTTATATAGTGTCTACATTCAAAATTTCACTGTCCTATTATACCACTATTCAAAATCCCGTTTTAAATATAAATTAGCAAATATTATTTTTAAAACCGTCCTGTATGTGCCGCACTGAATAGACGCATACATCTTGCTGGCAAAATCGGTCCCTCAAAAATGAGGGAAATTATATCCAGTCCGCGTATTTTCCTATTACTAGCATCCTGTTTGTTCCCTATCTTGGCATTAAAGTCTCTTATAATGAAAATGTAATGAACAGCAGACTTTTGCAGAGCTATATTAAGGTCGTCATAGAATTTTTCGAAATCTTCATCTGCCTGAGCTGATGTGGTGGCATAGACTTGAATAGCTTTCAATGTACACCTACTGTTTAAACTGAGTGTAAGATAAGCTACTCTGGGACTTATCCTTTGAATCTGTAGGACATTCTAAATGTGTGCCGAATGTGAATTAGGAAGCCCACTCCTCCTTTATTTATATTTTCATCACCGACGTAGTAGAGCAGGTGGCCTGATTGAAGTATTAGTTCTTTTAATTCTCTTCTGTTCTGCTCACTGAATGCTAATATGTCCCACTTCAGAAGTTTGAGCTCCTCTTCTAGTTCTTGGATTTTACAAGCTTTTGATAGGTGTTATAAGTGATCAAGTGATTAAGGGGAATAAGAGGCTTATTTGCAGAGTTCGTCTTCTATGGTAGCCTGGTCCACTTACCTCTAGGGGAGACGCAGGTTGCCGGAGACTGAGGGATTCATATCATCTGTGTTCATCATAACGGGGATTTTTAGCAATTATCCTTAAGCCGCTGGCCAGTGTGGGTTGTTAAGGGGTCCAGAAAGAAGAGTTGGATTTCTTCAACTATCATCTAAACGGTTATCCCGCCATGTTTCGTTCGCCAGAGCCTCATCAGTTATCCAGTAGGGTACAGCGGGTGATATAGACTTGTCACCATCGAGCAGGTAAGGTTGGCATTTGTGTTGGCGTAGGACCATGTTAGCCTTCACCCGTTACACTCCACATTGGACATTCATAAGACATACTAAGAACAAAATATATAGTTCCCGCGCACATTATTGATTTAATAAACCCGTGCACTAGCAATGTCTACTTCATCTGTGTCCACAATGTCTTGCAATGTCTAGTTGAACAGAAAGTTGGAGCACCAATGGTTTCGTCTCCTTCAAGCGCTATCGCCAACATTTTCATGGAAGACTTTGAAACAAGAGCTTTGGACATGATTCCTCTAAAACCCAAATTATGATTGCGCTATATAGACGACACATTTGTGATATGGCCACATGGAAATCAGAAACTAAAGAAATTCCTTGACGCGCTTAATGCTGAGCACCCAAATATCCAATTCACCATGGTAGTGGAGACCAACCATCAACTACCTGTTTTAAATGTACAAATTTCAAAGAACCCTAACGGGTCTTTTGCACACACAGTGCAGGTGTGTCAATTGTTCCTAAATTGTGAACCGATTGGAATGAAATTCAGCTATATTGTCACTTTAAATTAGTGACATGGAATTCAGTTAGTTTTAGTGGGATAATTAAATTCTTCTTCCACTTAAAACACGCTCAATTCAACCGGGACTATGCGAGCAATAGTTAGGTTAGGGCGTAGTGAGAATTAGTAAGATGTTATTTGGGGGTTTTAAGATATTCAAATACTAATAACATTTGATAATTAACCAATAAGTTACGGCACCTTGCTTGATACAAGTCAAAGATTCAACCTTAATAAAGCAAGAACGGTCCATGAATTGCCATTACAAGTCTTACGTATACAAAAGGAACTAGCAACAAAATATCATCGATCCTAAAAAAGAAAAACGGCATCAAAATAGTATTTAACACACAGAAGAAAATCTGCAGCATATTATCCAAACCAAAAGACAAAATTACACTAGAAAACCAAGGATTGTACGAATTATCCTGCAATGAATGCGATTTGGTCTATGTCGCCCAAACAAATAGAAAAATATCAGCCAGAATATGTGAACACACAAACAACGTAAATATGAACCTCAGCACGTCCGCTCTTTTCCAACATAATCCCGCAACACGTCATAGAATACCTTTTGAAAATTTTAGGACCATAGCCACTCAAACCCACTGTAGCAAAAGAATTATTAGAGAATCCATAGAAATCGAAAAACGACTGAATACGATGAAAAAACGAAACGACAACAAAAACATTTCTAACTTTTGGAAACTTGTATTTTATTCATACCGTGAAAATAAACAACAAACAATTCACATCAACAACAAACGAGACAAAAATGCATCTACAGTACGACCACCATCAGCATCCACTCAACCACTCAGTGTACAACCACCATCAACAACATGTGTAGACACAACTGCATGCGTCACCGTACCAGGTGCGGCAAGCGCTAACATAGAAAGGAGAATAACAAGGTCGTATGCGAAACGCATTACACAATAAGTTTTCAGACTTTCATTAAGTCTCCACAATGCCAGATGTGACTTTGGCGAAATGTTGGCACACTGAAATGTCTACCACGTGAGATATTACCCTGAAGACAAACTGCTCATCATATATATATATATATATATGTATATATACAACATAAAACCGCGCCCAATTAAAGGGTCGTAAATTCAAACTATTGGCATTGAATTAGTTCGTACATTTACTTCATTTAAGAAATTCTATATATGTTATTGACTACATATTGTTATAAAACAAAATAATTATTATGCCTTAAAATAACACGTAATGTTTATATATTTGACAACAAATCACTTAATGTTAAACCTAATATTATAAATATTTACATGAATAATTTCACTACAATATTATAAACTTAATTATTTAATTTCTATACTAATGACTATAATGTGTCTAGCGTTCAAAATAACACCTTTGTAATATGAATGGAATTTACTAATATTTAGAAATTGTATTCCATCTTAATTCAGATATATTATATTCATAAAAAAGTAATTACTAAGTTTATATAAAGCAAATTTAATTGTTATTCAGTAATCTAGTTTTTTCTCCTTGAAATTAGAGGTACGTAATTTTAATATTTTAATACTATAATTTTGGATCATAAATCAGCCTTGTTTATGATTCCAAATTAATTAAATGTGTAATTAACAAATTTAAAATAAGTTTTCTGAATTTCTTATAAAATAAATAAATTTAAATTAAATTCATTTTGAAACTTCCTTTCAAGTTAATAAAATTTTAAATTTCCCTAACGTGTAAACATGTAACATGTAACGTGTAACGTGTATTTGCCGAGAGATTTATACACTTGAAAATGATATGTCTATTTTCTCTCCAGGCTAGAAAAAATTATAAATAAAATTTGGATGAAATTTATTTTCCATAGATTCCAAACTTTATATTTGTAAATTATTTGTTATAAAATTCATTTTTCCTTGTAGGCCATTCAATATATTTGAATATGTTTACCTATAGTTCTACTATAGCTGCGAAATTGTCGTTTTTATGTAAAAATGTAAAAAAAAAAACGGCCAAAAATAAGTTTAGGACCTGGAAATGCGAAGAAATTCCAATAGCAACAGAATAACATCGTCGCGAAACGGAAGGTTTATCTATTTGTCTTATAAAATATTGATTTATTGCTTAAAAAAATATAGTTGACTTCCAATATAGTATATATTAAAAAATGTACGTAAAATGTTTATTTTAAAAACGCGTTGGAAAAAATATTTAAGTAGAAAGTTAATTTCAATTACTTTTATCATAATATAATTGAAAAGTATTATCAATACTTTTTAAAACTAATTATCCCAGCAATGCTTCACTTGAACCAGTTTCAAAAGATAGTGCGATTGGAGTAAGAAAATAAGCCTTTTGCTGACGCAGGCAAAGTCACTAATACGAATGCGAATATACGTATAAATAATTTTGAAGTAAATTGGGATATACATCGTAAATCATTCTTTATATCCTAATTATAGAATCTGAGATATTATCTTCTGAACAAAAGGGTAATTGTATTTTACTTTTTATAAGCTCGTAACTAGAACTCTATCTAATTATTGTGGAGTATCGCTAGATCACCGTGGTTTGGAGTAAAACGCACAGTTCTAATGCTAACTTGATTATCTCAGTTTATTAAATCTAATAAGTCTTTTTATATACTAGGTTATAACAATTCGTCATTTCGTTAATGAATTGCGCACCATTTGCACACATGAAGATTTGCACACGATTTTCACGATTTGCACACGATTAGCACACGAAGTTTGTTTACATTAAATGCAATTTAATTAACTGTATTAAATTGCAATATAAGTATATGTAATGCATGACATTGAATACGCACGCCTAGCAAGCATTGCTTCTAATTGTTTCTAAATAATATTTCGAATTACTAACAATATTCGTATTACGCAGTTATGGTTGCTTTGGTTTTATCTATTTTTCTTATTTAATTAAGGAAATAATATATATCTAAATGAAATTATTGAAAATTAGTGACCATTAAGAAAATAAAATACTCAAATTTATATAATATTTCCACGTCCTAACTTGGACATCTTCTGTTATTATTGTGAAGATTATTTTTGGGTGCTGATTTTATGAAAAAACATCACTGGTAAGACAGAATCCGTTTAATGCGGTACGTAGCGATTCCCTCCTGCCCACCGGATCTCCTTATATGATGTTTTCAATGTTCCAAAATCATATTTTATAAAACTCTAAATAAAACTCATAAAACAAAAGTTTTAACTAACATTTGCACTTCTAGCCATTTACCATTTATTTAAATGAGGGTTTACAAGCACACAAAACTATCTACCATAGAATAAATTAGAAGGATGACAAGTTTCCTCGTTACAGTCGCCACCGCTACGCGAAAATTGGCCCTCGAACTTTAAACAACATTGGCTTAGAAAAGACCTCTGTGTGGAAACTGCATCCGAGGAATTTGTTTACAGGATTAATGAAGTTGCCCGTTGGGTCTTTTTATTGATTTCTCAAAATTGTTCGACAATATATATTGTCCGCTATTATTATCTAAGCTTATCTGTTATTATATATGTCGCATCACTAACAAGTGTAAATTATATTGTCACATTGTATTTCGGGGGATGATTTTCGTTGTATTTCGGGGATACTCAGAGATTCTCTTCTATACTACGGGATCTTCTCGTACAATGACTACAAAATGCTATTCACTTTAATACCTACTTTAATATACTTATTACGATATGACGTTATAATTTCCAGTTCGTACACTGTTTAAAAAACACATAACTTAGTAATCATTAACGTTGCATGTCCGGCTTTGTCTAACTCAGTCAACCAAAATTATAACCAAACTACAAACAGTGCTGCACAGTCCTAACGTCCACAAATCGTCTTATTAAAGGTTGTTTGAAAAAACATGGAAATAAATTATTTGCATTTTCAAAATAAGTAATGCCTCATCAAAATAATAAAATAAAATAATATTTGTATTCAATTACTAGGTGCAAATAGATTAATATACATGGCGTTCGACAAATAAATTCCCCAAGCTTTTATAAAATTATTTTACCTACAGATTTTGTCGTTCCTACCATCACAAACTTATTTTATAATAATACATCGTTACATTATTACTTCATTTTAATTTATTTGTACTAAATTGACTCGTGATATAATTTTATTTAAGTAAGTAAGTGTTAATTACAGCTGTTACCAACACCTTTTCTGATTGCAAATATAGGCGTAAGGTCTCATTGCATCGAACTACGAATCGAACACTCAACCGTTACGCTATGATTGCCTATACAAAGAATATTTAAATTCTCTATTTCAACGTTAGTTGTATGTA
>WYDF02036676.1:0-12607 GCA_009867245.2 Adranes taylori | reverse complement strand
TACTCGTATATGATATAAAAGCACTATTTAAGTTACATTTGAATGTGCGGCCCGCATAAAAATTTTTATTTTGAAAAGGCCCGCCGTCCGAAAAAGTTTGCCGGCCCCTGTTTTAGAACATAATCAATAGATAATATTCTTTGTTCACATCATCTTGTTAATTAGTTTTATTTCCAGGATTTGTGCAATATGTAATTAAAAATTATTACGCAAAATCGATCCACTAATGAAACTTAAAATAATAGTATACTGCACGTGTGCGTAGGAAAAGAATTTTACGTCATTATGCGCATGCGCAATAATTCAAATCAACTATGGCGGCCATGTCGATCAGCTGATTAAATGTAAACATAAAAGCTTGTTGCGTTTCGACGTAGAACAGTTGCAGTACATTACTTATTTAACCAATAAGGCAATTGAAAACGTAATTTGCACTCACTAGTGACAAGAAAGGAACTTGTCAGGAACGTTTCTGTTCAATGTTTAAAAAATTATGAAAAAAGGCATAAAAAATAATTTTGAAACATTTTTTTATAGGTTGGAAAGAAAGTGTGCAGTTCGCAAATACTTAAATAAATTAAAAATTAACCGATTTGGGTATAGGGAACCCTTGTGCAGTTTGAAAGTTAAGTTAGCTATATGATAGACTTATAATTTCTATCGATAGACTATACGGTAGAAAATATAATGTGTTCAGTTTAAACTAAATTCAATATTATAGTTTAAATGTTCTAATAATGGAACAAAAATTTCCATTAATTTCCATTATAACGGAATGATCTACTATTTATATCTGACCGGAAATTTCTTAGAATTGCGTTGATCGTGAGATGTTTAATTATTTCCAGAATCTTACCGTTCACAAAAATGTAAATACCTCAGAACACTCTGTATTTAGGTGTAGGATACCCTCATTAAACTTTAGCCTATATTTTACGAACAATTCAAAAATGTGATTATATATAGTATGTTCCATAAGACAAAAAAAAAACCAAAACTTTGATATGCCAATCTTTTTGGAGCAGCTTGTATATTTAAAAACATTTTTAAATTGTAACCCTTATCGTCATACATAATTTCACTATACTGTAATATACATAATAAATGCGATTTCGCCATAAACATATGTGGCTTCGATGGTGACTCACCCTGTATATTTATTCTTAATGGTAGAGGTTTTTAACTTTTTATACATACCTGTATATTTGGCATCCTAAAGTTTTATAAAAATTATAGCTGTAAGTAGATTCAGAGGGAACCACTAACATGAAGTTTTCAATAATAAAACGGTGCAGACATAAATAGTATTAATGGGACGAATGGACAGTTTTTATAGACTGTCCATTCGTTTGACTGAACGTTTCCGAGATATTCAAACCCCATCTAGCAGGCACATTGTGATTATTTGTCGGTGTCTTACTTCTTCATTGCGTATACTTTAAATCCTTTTTTTTTCTTTTCTCATAAGTGCCATCCTTTACTTCTAGCGAGGTGGGGGACTACTAAGAAAACTTTTCTAGTTTTTTTTTCTATAAATTTTTAGAATTAACTGAAACATTTCATATTTTCCGTGTCTTATGATATGACCTGGTAAAGATTGTGTGTTGTTCTACCTGTTTTTTTAATGTGCTACATCTTGCAATACACAAAAACTTGTCTTTAACTGACTGTGTTTTATAGCAGAGATCTAGTATTATATTTACCATTTAGGTGTTAATAGTTTCAGATTTATAGATAAGTTTATGTTAGTGATTTTTTAAATCTCTGTGAAATGATCGCTATTCATAGGCCGTTGTAAGATTTCTCTACCCAGATTTCTCTACCCAAATATGTATTTGAGTTTATGTTTAGTCCTTATAAAGTTAGATGTGGTTGAAGTTTATTTGTTTTTGTGCTAAAGACGAGTTTTGTTAGCAGAGTTGATTGAAAGGTCTATTGTATTCATTAGTATTTGCAGTTGGTACTCTTTTTCAGCTAGTAGAACCGTGCCACTATTTTGTGTGACTCCCTTTTTAATGGTACATGGTACACACTAGTGATGGGTTACAAAACGGCAAACTATTTGAAAAAAAAAACGTTTAGCGAAAAACAAACGAACCGTTTTTTCCGATCGCGCCAAACAGTTAACTATATTTCGTTTCTTGGAAGTTCATGACTTATTTCGCACAAAAGGGCGTGAGCTAGAAGACTAGGGTCGTTCTAATTAAGCTGTAAATAAAATATAACTCGCAATATAAATCGTATTTACCTAGGTATTTACCGTATTTTGCCTACGTAAGTATCTTTAATTTAGTTGTCCTTGTCTATTCATAGTAAATCATTTTAAAATGGTCTTCTTGTTATGGATTTAAAAAAAGTTTTATTGCTGTCGGTGATAGCTTCGCATATTTTTTTTTATAATAGTATACAAATTCGAATTTTTTTTAATTAATTCTTTTTTATTTATTATTTTTAACTGCTGATACGTAGCATGGTCTTATTTTCATTTGCATTTAAAATGTTAATGTAGCTTTTAAAAGTATACCTTCATTTCTCATCAAAAATCTAAATTAAACAAAATTATTTATATCATCCTTGTAAACATTAGCTACATTTTTAATACATATTAAAAATTAATATCTTTACTTATAAGTGAGATCAAACAAAAATTTAGAGGAGGCTTTTTTTGTTAAATTGAGTAATTAATTTGTCTAATATTACATTAATTGTAGTCACCCTAACTTTATCTCTTGGTTATTCAATGAGGATTTTTGGATTCTGAGGATTTCGATTGATCTTGCAATATTGTATTCCTTAATAACTTTCTTGTTGTAAGATTTCGTAAAAATCTCAAAACGTAACAAGTCATTTTCTGAATTACTTCCTCGTTCATTAATCTTAATTTCCAGGGAAGATATGAGTCCCGATGGTTGAAATAAATCAAGGCTGGGTATCTGCAAGTTTTTATTAATTTTATGATTTTATAAATCCTGATTACTTATAGATTCTTGTTTTATTAAGACACTTGAGAAAAGAGAGCTCAAAGCTCAATAAGCTTTTATATACATCCGCCTCTGGATTGACATAACTTTATCATATTTAATATCGAAGTACGCCTCAGTGTTGGAGTCCACATTTTAATGTATTGAAAGACTAGTATTACAAAAACTCCATTAAATAATAATTTGCATTATAGGTTAGCTTCCAAGCCCAGCAAATTCAAGTTAGTTGACATGTTTCGTGGAAACAATTACCACTTCATCAGAACTATAAATAATATATTTAAAATGGCTACCACTTCATCAGCCATTTTAAATATATAATTTGACAAGAGTAAGAGAAAATTTTACGTCATGTGTCTACATGCTAATATAATTTTTTTTTAACTTTAAACATTTTATGTACGTATTTGGAAAACAAAAGTTTATATATTTTGTTAACTTTAAGTATCATCTTATTAACAAATGTTTTTTATAACATGATAAAATTTAATATTTAGCTATATTTTCATTTTGCAGCTTATCACTGCCATTTTTGACGATTAATACTGATTTATAAGCGACACAACGTGGAGGACGGAAACTTCTATACATATTTGACTATTAGGTCCATTTGACTATCTATGTATTTTAATAATTCAAATTTTCAAACATGCTATTAATGTTATATCAATATTTTATAAGAATTATTTGATTATAGATAATTTGTAACCTGTTTTAGGGGTCAACATGACAATGTATTTCCCTAACAGTAATTCAATTCGAAGGAAAATGAATCCAGAAACCACTAGACAAATGCCATAAGAACGATGCTATTTTAAATTTTTAATTTAATATTAATTCATTTTTACTTTACATTTGAGGTTTAGTTGTATTTTATTTTTTTCTTATTTTATATTCAGTTTAAAGTTGGAACAAATGTTTTTTAATAATTAAAATAAATGGATGTCTATCAGTTTTAAGAAATTTGATAATTCATACCCGACCTGTCTATTGATCAAGTCATTATAGTTCTTCGATTCATTGACGAAAATATAAACATTTTCTAAATGTTTAGCCATGTGGAATTTATTTAAAATTTGAAGGGCTTTGATCATTGTTATTTACATGTTTAGTAACTTGGCTCGTGTCATTATTCAACGAGTAAAGCTATCAGATTGAATAATGACTCGAGCCAGTTTGCTAAACATGTAAATAACAATGATCATGATTTTGAGTCTAAAGTTAATTTCAAAGCTCTTCAAGTTTCAAATAAATTCCGTATATCTAAACATTTAGAACAGGTATATATTTTCGTTAATGAATAGAGGAACAATAATGACCTGATCAATAGACAGGTCGGGTATGAATTATCAAATTTCTTAAAACTGATAGACATCCATTTATTTTAATTATTAAAATACATTTTTCCCAACTTCAAACAGAATATAAAATAAGAAAAAAAATAAAATACAACTAAACCTCAAATGTAAAGTAAAAATGAAATAATATTAAATTAAAAAGATAAAATAGCATCGTTCTGATGGCATTTGTCTGGTGGTCTATGGATTCATTTTCCTTCGAACTGAATTACTGTTACTCAACTAATTCTAATACTCAAATAATTAACTAATTCTTATAAAATATTGATATAACATTAATAGCTTCTTTAAAATTAAAATTTTGTCATTAAAAATCTGACAAAATTTGAGTAAATTTATATAACTCAAATGGATATATTTTGTTGATTTGAGCAAGATAATAATTTCACTCTTCTGGTTATTAATGTTTGAAAATTTGAATTATTAAGATACATAGATAGTCAAATGGATTACCTATTATATATAGTCAAATAGATATAATAGTATCCGTCCGCCACGTTGTATCGATTATAAATCAGTATTACTCGTCAAAAATGGCGGTGATAAGCTGCAAAGTGAAAATATAGCTAAATATTAAATTTCATCATAAGTTATAAAATAATTTGTTAACAAGATGTTACTTAAAGTTAACAAAATATATAAACTTTTGTTTTCCAAATACGTACATAAAATGTTTAAAATATCCATTTATAGTTCTGATGAAGTGGTAATTGTTTCCACGAAACATGTCAACTAACTTGAATTTGCTGAGCTTGGAAGCTCACCTATAATGCAAATTATTATTTAATGAAGTTTTTGGAACAATAGTCTATCATTACATTTGTCATATTTCTTTTAAGACATTATTTTATTTTAATTCCTTTACTGCTAGTTGTACATTTAACGTTCGAATCTGAAGGCTATATGTTGTTATACTTATTTATTTCTTGTTTCATTTATTTTTTAAATGTTACCAAGGAACTTTTCCCGAATTAGTATCTTTTTTCTTGCTTCCAATAATACACTTTTATCCTCAATAATTAAACTTGTTTGTTTTTGGGCTTCCATAATGCTGCAAGTTCTTTAATTTTCCTATATAATTAGCTGGTTTTATGTGTCGTCTGTACTTGTTTCTGTTCAATATCCTTATTTCTTGCCAATTTTTTCATTGCTAAATTAATTATTACATTTTTAATAACTTGTCCATAATGATTCTAGTTTGTATTTGTTGCATATGGTGGTTTCATGATCGCACTCAGATATTGTTCAATGTATTTGGTATACTTCTCTTTCTAACTGACCAGCATTGTTAGTAAATTCTATTCTACAAGTTTTTGTTATGAATTTGTTAAATTTGACTTATCTATGTTATCACTGGAATATGGTCTAAACTGAGCAAGGGATTTTCAAGTAACACGGGTACTTCATATAAGAAAGCTATAGTGTGAATAGAATAACAAAGTTTTATATGCGGTTTTGAATGGTTTTTTGTACTTCCATTTCATTTCACTCACGCCTATAAGATATTCCATTTTATTGCTTCAACCTTTTTCTACATTTATTAGCTTTTCAATTCTGATTATATGTTTTATTTTCCATGTAAGTAATTTAATTGTCTACTCGGCTATTTTTAACAACATTTGGCTATTTAAGCTCTGCTAGGGACTTAAATAAAGAACTTAGCATTTTTTTTTTGCTATAATAGTTGGCAGAAATAGCGTGGGGATTTCCTATTTACGTTCCCCACCCTACACCGTTGAGGAAGCCTGAAAGTTTAATTTATCCTTCTTTGAGACATTTCTCATCCTCAGGACAAGAAGGTTACGTTTTTCTGCTACAGAAAGGTGCAGATTGGGATTATGCTTTATTAAGACCAAAAGCGTTAAGCTATTTCTTGAGATCTCCAGTACTTTTAAAAAACATATCCCTTTTGCATACTCTTATTGTATGAGCGCATCTCTCTGAAAACAGTTGCGTAGTATATAATAAAGTTATAAAATATATTACCTAAAGTTATAAAATGTATATTTTATTACCTATACAAATTCTTGGGCCTTCTCCAAATGAAAGAAATGTGTATGGATTTCGCATTTTCTTATTTTCTTCAGAAAATCGATCCGGATCAAATTTTGATGGATTGGGATAATGTTCAGGATCCATATGTATTCCCCAGTTTGAGATGTGTACATTTGTTCCTTTTTTTATTACTAAATCACTATCAGGCACATGATAATCTTTGGTACATTGTCTCATCAAAAAGGGTGCTACTGGATATTTTCTTAAAGTCTCTAAATATAACAAAATAAACTCGTTCAAGTTTTATAATTTAGTAGACATTTATTGTAAATTAGGAGGCTACTCTGAGATGTTTTTTTACAATCATATTCTTCTAAGTATTTTCATATTCTATTGACATTCATACTTGGTTGAATGAAGTCATAAACCAGGTTTTTTTTCAGATGTCTTTACCAGTAAAGACTACTTAATTATGGAAAGATTCTTAAAAATGTTACGAAAATAAATGGGAAAATGTATGTTTACTTTGAATTATAAAATTAACTCAAAAATTTTTATTTTTCATATACCATAGATGTATGTAATCCGTATAGATATAGGAAAGATATAGGATTCATGTTTTGACAATTTTTTCTATTTCACCTTAGTACGTCTCTTGTACTCACACCAATGTAAACCATTTATACGTAATTCAAGGAAGAGACCCTAAGGAACAATTTACCACAAAAAGAAATTTTTCAAAATAATTTTTTCCTGCTTAAAATTTAAAAGAAAGGCGTATTTCTCGGTGTCTGTGCGTATGGATATACGTTCAAGAATTACTCCTAACCCATTGGACAGATTTATATGAAATTTGGTAGACTGGTGCCCACAAGTGTTCCGCAAAAGTGATTTTTAATTTTTTTCATAAACCAATATGGCGGAAATGCGCCATTTTTTTTTCACAAAAAAGTCATCTTTTAAACTAGGAGGCTGAAATTTTGCAAGCATATAGTGCCTTGTATTATGCGTAGATTACAAGAAGTTCGATGCCTCTATCTTGTACAGACGACGACGTTGCCACGTCCAAAAATTTAAAATTTCATTTTAATATATCTTAGATTTTTTCGAAAAGTTTCGCAATAATTGTTTTAAAATTTCTTGTATCGAAAGATCCTTTAATATTTAAGGAATTAAGCGAGTTTAAAAAAACGCACGACTTAGTATCGGAGTAACTTGGCGTTGAAAAAAAAATTCTGTGCTAAATATCTCGGTTCCTATCAAAATTGGAAAAATGAAACTTGGGGAGCATATGTAAATCTAAGGAGCCTCAATGGTACCAATACGAACAACTGAATATACTGAACTGATTTTCTGCAATAATTTTTTTTCAAACAACTTTTTAGTAACATCCTGTATATTTTTATATATTTTGATAGCCCTTGTAATTCTATTTAAAATGATACCACATAAAGGGTCTAACTCTTATCGTTAACAAAGATATGATCCTTAATAACTTCGAATCTTGTCGCCATTGCAACCGACATTCAACAGTCACATATATATGTAATCCCTAAATAATAGCATATACATGCAAAGTTACAAGAAAAAATATTTTATATTATATGAGACCTATCGACTATGCTTTTACAATTGAATAAATCTTGTTATCAGTGGCGGGGGCACATTATAATTTTGGGATCATTTTATTCAGAAATTCAGTTTTAAAACTAGAACACTGAAATTTTAATCGCATATAGCATCTTGTATGCGTCGAAAGAAATTAGTTCCATGCCTGAAACTGATGTAAAACGCGACGTTGCCACGTTAAAAATTTTATAATCTTTTCGATATATCTCAGGTACTATAAAAGACAGGATACTTGAATAATCTTTATTGTATAGGCTACTAAAAGCTCGTTCTATTTTATTTGAAACACTTTTTTCTAAAATTACATATATACAGGATGTTTTTTGTTTTATAAACTTTGCAATCGATTTACTTAAGACGGGTTATTGTACTACATTAAATATCTCCATTCCTATGACAGTTGAAAAAATAAAACATGCCTAAGACCCAGAGATCTCAATTTTGCGCAAATGGCGGACGCTGGGAGTCACTTATCCCAGCGGACGCTGGGATAAGTGACTCAAAAACGGAACTGGGGAAAAAGTAAGTCTAAAACTGCAGCAGGCCGCGCCAAAGCCCACAGCTAAGCTGTCCGCGCCATTGGCAAATATGAGGACCAGGGAATTAATGGGTAAACGAATTCATGCATAGATGAATTCAGAAGGCTAAGGAATTAAAAATTAGTCGAAAAGAGAGTCAACAGCAATTGTAGGCCATGGTAATTCGGACAGGGGAGCTATCCGCATCGTAGGCTAATACTGGGAAAAAGTGAGTGAAGAGCGGCCGTAGGCCACGGTAAAGCGGGCAGCTTAGCTGGCAAATATGGGGACCCGGAGATTCATATGTAGGCGATTTATAGGGCAAGAGATTTATAGGTTAGACTAATTTTGATGGAACTAACTATTGACTATTGTGTTAATTGAATTTAATAGACGAGTTATTTGGTGACAGACAAAATCAAAAGATTCAACTCTTGTGTTATACAAGATAAACAAAACGTAGGACTTCAAGTATATGAAAGATGGGGTGGCGAACACGTCCTCGAACTTTTTCTCATAAATCATAAGTTTCAGGTACAGCTACATACTGCTTTACATAAATATAATTGTCAAATAATTGATCGTATCACACTTAATGAACTAAATTCTTATACCCTGCGAGCTGATATACAGTCGATTCTTCTAAAAGTCACATTTCAGGGATCAGGAGTCTCCAAATGAGGAGAATAGAAAAGTACTTCTCAACCAAAACCTCAAAATAAAAACTTGTATGCATTTTGTAACTCACATAAATTTATATATTGTTTTATATACTGTTTAATTGGTCTTTAATTACTGTTGAAGTGGCCATTTAATTAAGGATTGTTTGATTTCTTCTTCTTTTTCTTCTTCTTCTTCTACAAGTTTTGGTTGGTTGTTTGACGGAACAGTGACTTTTCAAAAGTTGGCACCACTGTCATGATCTGTCAGTAAGTTTACGTTTGTGCAAATCTGTCGTTTAAAGTAAACGATTCGTCACTTTCTGATTAAAAATGCATTGTGATAAAGTCCATGCATGGATTTTATCAGTCCATGCCATCGTAATAACAGTTGAACTGATGGAATTATTTGTGACGTTCTATTAGACTTCGAGATAAATTGGATATGAATTTTTAAATCGAGATAAGAATACAAAAGCCGAATAATCTATAGCATTTGGTAATTTCATATTAATATAAAAGAAATATTGGTTTAAAATACATACCCTCAATTACTTGTTTTAGATATACCAAATCACCTAAGGCCTCATAAGTACATCCACCATGCTTTGCCCAAACTTGGTTAATTTCCGATCTGACACGATCTTGAATTTTTAGATTTCTAGAAAGTTCAAATAAGCAAAAAGTCATTGTGGATGAACTAGTTTCATAACCTCCAAGAAAAAATACAAATGCTTGTGCAATAATAGCATCCATATCGAAATTATTATCATATTGTTCAAGTAGTTTATCGTTTTGTGGATTTTTGTTATTTTTCAAATCAATAAGTATCTGAATAAAATCATTTCTCGTTATATTATTTGACTCTCTATGACGGACTATTTCTGGTATCGATTTGCGGAAAAACTGATCCACTTCTTTTGGAAATAAAGTAAAACCCAATTTTTTTGATATATCTGGATAAGAAAATTCAAAAAGTGATCGAAAAGCGTCGAATGGCGTTTGTTGAAGAGCTCTATGCGAGTATTTGATGAAATCTGTATGTGGATCATTAAAGCTGTTACAATCGATTCCAAATGAACAACTTCCCGTTACATCTGTCGTAAAATATGAGCAAATTTGCTTAATATCTACAGGCTCATTTATATCTGTTAATGTTTTCATCATTTGGAGTAAGGGTTCAGTTGTTTTAAGTACTGTGTTATACATCATTTTCATTTTTCCTGATGTAAAAGTTGGTGATAATTTACCACGTAAAGTTTTCCATTTGTCTTCTTCTAAACAAAACAAATTTTCTGATATAATTTCTTCTTTTGAATGATATATTCCTCTTGAATTAAAATATGTATAATCTTTTGTCAGTACACATTTGATCAAGTCGACATCAATTGGCATGAAAACTGGCTGTCCAAATATGTAAATGCCTCCATATCTCAGGTTACGCTCTTTAAATGCGTTATAAAGTTTTTTATATTGTTCACCTTGAGATGCGCTTGAAAATAAAGGATTATCAAAGTTGCCTGTTAGGAAATTTGTTGGCAGCGTTGGAACACTAAGCTTTTGCCAATAATTAAATCGACGTTTGTAATAAACGTAAGATAATGTAAATATACCCACAATCCAAATTAAGAGTAATCCCAATACTTCCATTTTCAAAAGATCCACTAATATATGTTCTGTAAACAAAAAAAAATGTACAGTAGATTATTTGACATTTCAAAAGTAGCTTTTGTACACTTGAACATTTCAAACAGTAAACTAAAAAGTCTTTTGTTAAATAAGGTAACTATTATTTGGAAGTCACAAGTTTTACTACGAATTAACGAAAACAAAGATTGAACCTAATCTTGTTACCTTATCAGTATACTAGTAATTTTACGTTTAATTAGTTCAATTACATAAACAGTCGAGTAGATTAACATTTGATTTGTATATAAACGCACAACAGTTACAGTACGACAGAATGCAAAGGCTTCGTCCGGCTTTGTATTTAATATTTTGTTGTCCTTAGTAAGCTATAAGTTCGATAACATTAAAATAATAGCGCTTGGAAAAGGGAGGAGGAGTATATTAACAGGAAAAGGGTAAGGGAGGAGGAGTGCAGGATGTGTGGAAAATGGTACGGACGAGAATGATGAGGAGATGAAGTAAGAGGAAGTATTAGAGGAAATAAGGAGAATTGACAAAGGAAGTACGGCAAGGGTTCCAATTAAAGTTTCGGCATGTCTGAATAAGAAAGAAATTGAGGTATTACTAAGAGGATTTAATGAGATTTGGAATGGGAAGGAGAATGTGCCATAGGAATGGAAGGAAGATAGGTGAAATAGTACCCATATATAAGAGAGCAGGTAGAATGCAAGTGGAGAATTATAGGGGTTTGCAATTATGAGTGGAGTATATAAGTTATTTGGAAGAATAATGAATCAGAGGATTGTGAAATATTTGACTGAGAACAGGGTGTTATCAAAAAACGCACAATGGATTTATAAAGGAAAGAGGGACAGCTGATAATTTGGTGATCACAAATTTTTTGATTAATCAAGTAATATATGATGTTTCTGGATTTGCAAGTGGTATTTGACAACATAGAGAAACAGAAGCTACGGATGAGGAATGGCAGAAAAAATAATTGGGATTGTGAGAAGAATGTACAAAGGGAGTGAGAAAGAGCAATAGTGAGAAATTACATGTCTGAATCGTTTGAAATAAAGAAGGGAGTAAGACAGGAATGCCCAAGACAGGAGAGTTTATTTAATATTTACATGTCAGATTTGAAAAATGTGCTGAGAAACGGGCAGTGTGGAGGAGTAATGCTTGGGATAAAGAAAGTGTGGTCATTGGGATATGCGGATAATTTTGTATATATAGTGAAAATGAGAGAAGAAATGATTGAAAGGGTGAATAAGAACATAGAGAAAATAGGTTTACAGGTGAATGTGGGAAAAACGAAAGTGATGGTGTGTAATAGTGGAGGTGGGAGGAGCAGCAAAAAAGATACGTTTAAGTTAGGAGGAAATGTGATTGAAACTACGAAAATGTATTGGTATTTAGGTTTTATGTTAAATTGTAATGGGAGTTGCAAGGGACATGTAAGGTTGGCAGTGAAAAAAAGTAGCAATGGAAAGATTAAGATATATATGGGAAAAGAAATTTGGGAGATTCGGTGAGAATGAGAATTACATTAATGGAAGTTTGTATGCAAAGTATAGTTATATGGGGCGGATGTATGTGGTGTAAAAGAAAGAGCGGATATGGAAATTGAGGAGAATAATTTGAGTATAAAAGTCAACACCTACAATGAGATATGAGATGGGGGAATTATATATATATATATATATATATATATATATGGGATTGTGAGAGGGGATATGGGAGAGATATATATATATATATATATATATATATATAGGAACTACGAAGGGTTTTGGGATTATGTTTCTTTGTTTTTGTTTTTATTTTCTTATATA
>WYDF02036665.1:0-12608 GCA_009867245.2 Adranes taylori | reverse complement strand
GTAAAAACCTTCCTCGGGCTAATACGAACTGAGTTTAAAAAAAATTAGCCAAATCGGTTCAGCCATTCTCGAGTTTTATGCTTAGCAACACATTTAGCCATTCATTTTTATTTATATAGATATCGGCACGAATACTGTTCATTTAAAAAGGAATGCATGAATTTGAATTTTTGTCAATATCTTTAGTGGTAAGAGAAGGTAAATCAATGTTACGGTGCAAGGTAAATACATAAATGCAGTAGAATAGAATCTATGGTACTGGGTTATAATGTCAGGTCAATAGGTCAAGCTCATAAAAGTAATTTTAAGCTGAATGCAACTGTTTAAATTTATGTTCAAAAAGACCATGCCAGACTAAATTTATTACTATTTTGCATATAATAATATCATTCTTTATGGAATAGATACCAATCGCAAAAAGTTTTTTTTAATAGACTTAACTTCGGTAATCCTACGGAACTAATATCTATAAGATAGCTGCTATCAACCAAAAAGAAGCGGGTTACTTCTATTCCAACCATGGGCGGCTCCAGGGAGGATGGGCATTGGGGCCATGCCCACCTCCCCTGGAATGGTTGTTTAGTGCCAAACATTGCATAATGTTAATAGTATCAATGAAACATAGTTGTAAGGTAAGATGCTCCCCCCCCCCCTTCATAATCACTGGAGCCGCCCATGATTCCAACCTACAAAAACTTTTACCCTTTATCCTCACAAAATAAATAAACCAAGATGAAACTCACATTACGAGGATTAAAAGGCCAAAAAATTTACGGACGAAAAGAAGCTAAGAAAATAGGTGAAGTCAGGCAGGTCTGTCCTTAATTTAGGTCCTGTCCTTTTGTAGGCCTGATAGTTTACTCTCATAAGAAGAAAACCACAACAATCATAATTCTCTTGAAATATACAACTTTTGCATGGAAAACCTTTCATCTACAGCACTTTTGCACCGCCCCACGCTTCGTATTTGACTACACATTTTAAAACACTATAAAACGATTTTTCTAGAGAGATTTGGAGTGACAGTATAGTCAAACCAAGACTTCCAAAACCTTTCAATTGCATCCTAAATTTTATAATTATTCCAAATTTCTGTTAACGTAATTATATTTTCTCCAGTGGTAATGTTTATGACTTGTCAATAAGTTCATCGTTAATAGTAAGCTCTAAACGAAAAACAGCACCTGATCGCCTGGCTAAACCAACAATATGTGTTTAGCGAAGAAAATTGGATTACATGGGGCAATATAGAAACAAAGTACTGGAGTTCTCTAAAGTACTAGAGAACTTTCTTGTAGGCTCGATGAAAGAAAACTCCCCATTCACACCTCCACGTTGTAGAGAACAGCCGACGCCACATAGGCGGCTAACGTGAGGGGGGCCGACGGGTTGCCAAAATAACCAACCAAACCAAACCCTGATATCACATTCCAGCAAGGTTATGTTCTCCATTCTTCAAGCGAGACTACAAGCCATCCTCCTACATCAAATATCACCAGAACAAGCGAGATTTGTAAAACTGCGGGGTACTTGAGAACAAGTTTAAAATGCGAAGCAGCTTATAGAAAAGACCCGAGAATAGTCGGTACCGATGTATCTGTGCTTTCTAGATTACGAGAAAGCTTTTGATAACGTTAGTTGACCGAGGCTATGGTCGACTTTAGCAGAATTTGGAATACCATGTCATCTTATCACTCTCGTCAAAAGCCTGTATGAGAATTCGCAAGCGATCGTTAAAATCGATAACACATTATCGAAAAAATGTTGCAATAGAAGAGCTTTTAGAGTTTCTTCAAAGACTGGAAGACGTAAGCCAAGACTGAGCGCCCAAAATAAATGCCAACAAGATAAAAGTCATTGTAGTAGATCGAGATAAGGAAAATCAAAGACAACCTACAAAAATAGGGAACTTTGAAGTCGTCGAAAAATTTATGAATTTGGGCTCCATGCTACATGATTCCGGTTCTTGCGAATTAAGACGGCGAATTGAAATTGCTCGCTCGGCCATACCAAAAGTAACAAAAATTTGGAAAAATCTAAATATCACTAGCAAAACGAAGGCAATCCTTGTAAACTGCCTAGTTTTTTTCGTACGCTTCAGATACCTGAGTAATCCGTTCCAACGACAGGAGAAGAATAGAGGCGTTTGAAATGTAGGTTCGGCTCAGGATGATGCGAGTTCCCTAGTCGACTAGAAGAACAAATTTCTCCAGCTTAAATGAGGTCAAACCCGTACAAAGACTTCACCGATGACATATGTACGAATTTTTGAATTTTTGAGACACATCTCTCGACATATCAGAGAGGAAAAACTTGTTATTCAGGTAAATCCGGAAGGGAAAAAGAAAAGGGGCCGATCCCCAACTAGGTGAACTGATATCATTTCGAAACTAACAGAAACAAGTTTCACTAAAGCAGCGCGCCATGCGCACGATCGACAGACGCCCTAGTCAACGTCAACATCCACCGTAGTCACTACACGTCGGTTACGACGTTGGTCGAACAAGAAGAAAGTAAAAACAAGAAATATTTTGTAAACCAGTTTTCAAAATGCCTTTCAAAATTCTTTGATTTTTGGCTCGATTTACTAAAAGTCCTTTTTACAACAATGCAAAACAATTCTTTGAAACATTATAGGTGGCCTGATGTTTTTTCTTTTATGTTCGTTAAAAGAGCTCTTAAAAACTATGCCTCATGCAAATTGGAAACTTAGTCATCCTGCTATCTACCAGTTCTAGTAATTCATCCAGTAATTCCGCAACAACCCCGCGTCTGCCTTGTAAAGTACTAAACTTAGTTGAAGTAAAAAAATTTATTATCGTATTGACTCCTAGCTCTGCTTATGGTGAAACGTACTATAACAAAATTAATACTGATTAAAATCGTACCTGGTATTGCAGTAATTCTGAACAAATATACGCAAGAACATAATTTGTTTTGTTATAGAGAAAAACATCTGTGAATATTTTATTACAAAAACAATAAAATTATATTACAAAACATTTTAAATGCATCATAAAAGCGGAATAACATCTTTCAGTAATTTGTATATAACATGGTGATAAATTAAATAAAATGAGAGTGAGGTGCATATACGACACGTATGCATGTAAATGAGGTTGCTAAATATATTGATTAATTTCGGCTAAGTTCAGTAAACTTTTAATAGGCTTACGATAAAATACTTCAATCTTGATATGAGCGTTTGAATACGTTAGCGTATAAAAAAGTTTCTTTTTAGTTACGACAATTATTAAAGCAAACTAAGTCAGAGTAATTAGAGTTTTTGGTTTAAAAAATACTTTACTCCAGTTTAATGATTTGCTAGAAAGTAATGCATTACTGTAATTAAATTACTCATTTAACATAACTAAATAGTAATGCATTACTTCTATGTGCGAGTAATTGCAATGGGAATGAATTACTTTGCTCAATGTAATTATAATTGAAGTTTCAATTACATTACAACTCAACATAATAATTACATTGGCATAGTACATCTCTAGTCTAATCATACGAATCTAACCGAAAACCATAGTTTCCGCTAAGAAAGGAAATAAACACTAAAGTAACACATTCCTTCTCATTTTTGCTTCATATCTATAAAGACAAATGATTTATTACATGATCTACACTGCTTATTTACTAACTTACTGCAGATGTAAATACTAGGAAAAAGGGATATAGCTGCACATTCTAAAAAATAAATTAAAAATCAGCTCTGGTATATAACGAAAATTACTAGTGCCCCTATAAATCGCCTACCCATGAATCCCCTCCGGTTCCAATATTTGCCTACGGCGCCGCCTGCGGCCGCTCTTTTGGGAAATTTTTAACACAGCAGTTTGGCGTGCTTCGCACACAGACACAGACTTGAACTTTTGAATTTGCGTACGCACGAATTCGCCAACCCAAGAATACTCCGGTCCCCATTTTGGCTACGGGGCGAACATCTCTGCTCGCTTTGCCGCTCTTAAGTCACTTTTGGAAAAATTCTAACAAGGCATGTCTTCGCTTACAGTACGGACAGCTTGGCTGTTCTCTTTGCCGCAGCCTATGGCCGCTCTTGACTCAATCCTGGGAACATTCTCACAGGGTAGTCTGCCGTGCTTCGCACACCCTCCAATGAGTAACATAAACTGAAGGAACCTAAATGTCCTAACATAACGTAACTCTAATACGCTCCCTATCCACAAAGCGCCCGGTCTCCGCATTAGCTTGCGGCGCGGGCAAGCTCTCTATGACGCTGACTACGACCGTTCTTGACTCACTTTTTCAGAAATTTCCAGCGGGGAAAGAGTACTCTGAACTATTATGTGATTTATCTGGGGATATATAGCTGATATATTTCTTCCAAGTGTTAATTCTCTTGTCTTTATCTATGATGATATTGTTTTTTACGTTTAACAGACGTCCAACCATAGGTGTTTTATATATACCACTCACCTCTTTGACCGTACGATGCATGTTGAAGCTGTCATGTTTTTTTTAAGATCTTCTATTTCTAGACATTTTTCTAGAGCCCATGTTTCTTTAGCTTGTCGTATTTCCTTTCGGATGCTTCTTTGAATATCTTTATATTTCTCTTGATCTTTGCCCTTTACTTCCCGGCGTTACTCCATCAGACTTAGTATTCCAGCAGTCATCCATCGTTTCTTTTTCCTGTTTTTGTCAGGCTTTAGAATTTGTCAGGCTTTAGCTTTAGAATGTCAGGCTTTTGTCAGGCTGTTTTTTGTCAGGCTTCTGGGGATATATCAGCTATCAGCGACGCACAACTATTGATGAGCGAAAATGTTTGCCAGGTGTTCTGTCGTGCTTCCTATGCCAGAGTTCCCTAACATTAACACTGTTTTATGGTGTCGCGAAAAAGAACATTTTAACAATACATCTAAAGATGTTGCAAAACTGTAAAGATCGAAGTCGACCTGCAACTGATTACAACTATCAGGAAAAGAAAGTTATTGCATATATGCCATAAGCGACTATATCACTGCAGATTTGCTTACACCATTTTTTCAATTTTTTTGACAATAAATTCTTTATAACAAAAAATACATTCCTATTAGGTAGAAATATAAATTAAAAACAGAAACAAATTAGAATACAATATTTTATTAATTTGCATTAAAATATAAAATATTAGGTACCAATGATTAATTTTAAAAGCCTGCATAATAGTAACATTTTAAGGCACAACTCAGAACGAAAAAATCCCAAAATTATTTACTCAACTTTGTGAACCTGTTCCAAGATGACGTGTCAAATATTATCTACCCATCTCTATTTAATGAATACTATGTATGCATAGGTTTCTATGGAATTAATTTTTGAACACAAACAAATAAACTAAATTGCGGAAATATATAACATCGAAAATTTGGCGAAATATGAAATATATTAATAAATGAACACATTTCTGCAACTAATTTTCACATAAGGATGTTGTAAATCATTGATTTTCATAACCCTCTTATTTTAACCCTGGATGTAAAATAGATATTTTCATGGATAAATAGATATTTTCATCGATTCGATGTGGGCCATCTCGAATCAGTGTTGCCATCCGACCGGTTTTCCCCCGGACAGTCCGATTTTTAAATAATGGTGCGGTAATTGGTTCACTTGTTCGGTTTTCTTCAAAATTGATAATTTACAAGAAAAAAGTTTTATGAAAACTTTGCCGTCTTACTATGCACAATCTTTCCATTTTGGAGATATAAGGCCCCAAAGTGTCTTGACATGCCTAAAAGAAATCATTCATAAAACGCTTTAAACACGATATCACTCCCTAAAAATGCTTAATGTATACATATTTGTTATAAAACATTAAACTTTAATAAATAATGTTTTCATGGTTTATTTAATAAATAACTGCAACTGTCAAATACATTGTAAACCGTTTTATGGTCTTCTTTACTTAAAAATTTACAGGTTATTTGATCCAATTTGATTCGTAGAATTATTAATACGTGGATATAGTGTGCAGCGATTCATATATGATTCGTGTAGTAATGCCAACCTCTGATAACTAAATAGAAAAATCTAAGAATTATAACATTGCGTTTAATGGTATGTTATAATTTATATGTGGAAAATGCATTAGATACAAAACATATGCAAGTGATTTAATGCATATATAAAAAAATATCGATTAGATTACGTACCTAGATTATTTCAAAATTTATATTGTACATTGTATAAATTAGTAATTATTTTAATAGGTTATAATAAATAAAGGTGATGGTGCAGTTTAGGTGGTCGGTAACTACAAATTTTCTATTAAAATGTAATATACGAAAATACTCTCAATATATAAATAAAATACAAATGCAAGATAAAAACTGATTTGATATAAAATAAATCAGTTTTATCTGTCAATTATTAATATTAAAATTTAATTCTTGAAATTTCTTTACATTGCATTGCACTTTTAACGTCGAACTATTATTGCTTGTACGATCTGGCAAACGCATAGCCAGTGTTGGTATTAATCTAACCCGGAATAAACGAATACTAACCTAATCTAACTGCAACCTAACGCTAACGTAATCCTAACATTAGAACATAAAAATTAGAAAATGCGTGAGATAAGCCAACTGTATTGTTGTTTCCAGTTTAGTGTGTATACAAAGTAGATCACATCGGTCACGCATGAATAAAACAGTACGTCAAATTATATTGAACTCTGTTTTATGCTTTTATATGTAAAAGTCGCAAAATGGTAACATCAACCAAGTTTGTCAAATAAAATAAAAATTCTAATAGAATAATAATGGCTCTGTCAAGAAAATTTTATAAAAGTCATGTGTTTTAATAGTGTAGTTGTTCATATTTGTGTCAATTTCATCAAATCACAACTATAATTTTTTATGTGAAAACGTGCTTCATTAAGAGGATTTGTTTTTATATAATATTTTTGTAACCGGACTGTAGTGGGAGTTAACGGTTGGCACAAGCGCCGGGGTCTAAATGTTATGTTCGGAAACTCATAATAATTGGTAAAAGGAGTAGTTTGCAAGCTCAAAGAATTATTTATGAAGAAGAAGAAGAAGCCAAAGTATATTGAAATACATAATATATGTAATTTTTTATCAATAAGTTTTAATATTAAAACTATGGATTGAAATCTCCCATATCTCAAATTATTTGGACTGTAATGCAGATTGTTTTAGTATATTGCATTTTAATTGAAGCGAGGTATTTACTAACCACCTAAAGTGCACCGTCGCCTAAACAAATGCTAAATTAGAACATACTATTCAAGGTTATGTGATTTACCTAATTTAATGTAATGTTATAATTCTTAGAACTTTCTATTTAGTTTTTAGAGGTTGGCATTACTAGACAAATCATATATGAATAGCAACACGTTAATAACTATTCGTATCAAATAACCTATAAATTTGCTAGTAAAAGCCGCCATAAAATCGTTTACAATTTATTTTAATGTTTTATAACAGACGTTTATACATTACAGTTATAGTATAAAGTATTTTTGGTGAGTGATATCGTATTAAAAGCGTTTTATGAATTATTTGTTTTAGGCATGTCAAGACACTTTGAGTGGCTATATCCCCAAAACGGAAAGATTGTGTAAGCTAAGACTACGCAAAGGAAATAATATTCTAATTTTAGTTTCTGTCCATAAATCCAAGTCAAGTCAAAAGATTTTGGAAGCAGCACGGAGCAATAAAAAATATTTTTTTATTGTAATAAATAAAACATAACCTATTATTATTATTATGTTCTATGATTTTTATTATTTGTAATTTTGTTATTCGAAGTTTGTTTACATTAAATCAATCTAATGAACTATATTGAAATATAAATATTCATATATGTTTAAAAAGATTGTAGTACATGATATTGAAATAAGCACGCCTTGGCAGGCATTGTTTCTAATTGTTTTTTAATAATATTTCGATTTATTCAAGAATTGTATTACTTAATTAAATTATTGTAACATGCTTAATTAACGCTATTGCTTTGTTTTTAACTGATTTTCATATTTAATTACGGAAATAATATATATCTATTGAAATTATTGAAACATTAAGAAAATAAAATTTTACATAATATTTCCGTGTCTTTACATAATATTTCCATAATATTTACATAATATTTTTTTTTTAATGAAAGAAAAGAATGTTGTGTCGGTGATTGGCAATAATGACCGCATCAAGCTTTCCACGTACTCTTAAATGTGGGTCCATTAGAACCACAGATTTTATAATGGTCAAGCTTTGAGACCATTTTAGCCACTTCTCCTCATTTTATTAAAATCTAATTGACTGATATATTCATTTATCTATCATTTGATATCCACTTATCATTTGATTTTGACCTTGTCGGGGGAACTGTTATTTACTCGAGAAAGGCCGAAATAGGACCCTTCCGGTTTTTCCATTAATTGCCGTGCCGCCGCGTGCTTTTAGTTAAAATAGATAATATCCTACAGAAGTGTAACTAGAGCGAGTTTAATACTTCATTACTACCAACTAAACAATTGCGCTTAAAAGTTTAAACAGTGTGAAAGAAATTTCTTTCCAAATATCATAGTATACTTAGCTGAAAACAAGCAACCCTCTTAGAATAAGAAAATAATAAAAAGGAAAAAATATCTTACGAGTAAACTTAATGTCAGGTCTAAGTGGCTCTGGTTTCCTTTTGGCCAATGGCAATTTATTATTTTCCTCCGTCCATTGTTTCAGACAGTGCGGTTCGTGCAAATATAAATCTTTGACGGCAAACAAATTGCCACAAACGTAACATGGCAATCGTCCAGATTTTTTCGCTTCATCTACAATTTTCTGATCTTTGGTCTTCAAAAGACTGGATTTGGAACTTACAGGCGTTGGTTTATGGATGCTTAGCTTTTCCGTAATATCTAACAGAAAATAAATGTATCATGATTTAGAGCTTGTGGCATGATTTAGAACTTTCTTTTAGTGTGCATTACAATTCCGATTTTATTTATAAAATTGACATTTGATAAATACGCTAAAGGTACAAACTTTTTCCATTTGCAAATGGTTCCCGTTGTTCAGGCGGAAGATTATCGTTAACCAAATGCCATTTCTTCAAGCACTGTGGTTCATGAAATTGGATCGACTTGGTGCCGAATAATTTACCGCAAACAGCACATCGTACCGACTGAGGTGGAGCGAAATTCGACGTTTGAGGAGCATTAGTGGAATTGGTACTGTTGAGATTCTTATGCTGTTGAGTTATAATAGATGATGATTGGGAATCAAATGATCTATTCGATTGCTGAAAGAGAAAAATAATTATGTAATAACGTATATAAGTGCTTACGCAGTGCTAAGTTTTTTTTCAAAAAGTAAAATTTAAAAAAAAAATGTAAAATCAAAAAGTAAAATAAAAGTATGTCAAAATAATTTTTCGTCTGCATGCCAAAGTTTTTCATCGAAAGGTAATATACAAAATCATAATGATCTCCACCTATTAGCCAAGTTTTACATTAATCCTAAAGTTAAATAAAGGTATCTATTAATTAGATGAGTTAATCATTTCGAAAACAACATATTGACTACATGAAACACCCATTAGTTTAAAATAGCCAGACAGTAGATGGAGCATTTCTGGCATAGGTGGTAACCGTCATCAGTGCCCTCTGCTTCAGTAGCGTCATTGTCAGTCGACTCCGCTTACTGCATCTCGCTGGCTTATTAAAACGCTGGCTTGTTAATCCTCTATATAATATACACATTCACTACTACAGAGTTCTATGAACGTATATGGTAGTTACGCGAAATGAGATTTTAAGTGATTATAGGTGTTAACCCATCTCCACAATAATCGAGATGTAAAGAACTTTAATAATCAAAGTCTCAATTTATTAACTCCTTAATTCATATCTAGTACAGTAGGCTCACTTATCCGACCTTCGTTTGTCCGACATTCCGTCTTATTCGATGGCTCCCGCAATAAAAGCTACTAGGTAACGAGAAAATGCGTCGCTTGTTAGCAAGCGCCTAAGTTTTGTCGTCGTTGAGTGTACTGCTACCACAGAGCTTGCGCGACAGACTGTACACACTACAATTCGCGCATGTGCATTCCTCTAGCCTTTGTCTCAAGTGTCATTCATCCATAATCTCAATTCGCTCTGTCATAGCTCAGTGTAGTACGAAACGGTCTACTAACTGCGTGATTCTGTTTTGTGGAGTTCTTATTGTTTTTTAATGAGTACAGTAGCTGTTACTGTCGTGTGTTGAGTTATTGTTATTGCTGTGTTATTGTTTTTATTACTGTACTTTACATTCTGTATTGATTTTCACGCTATTATGGCAACGAAAATAAACAAGGTTGTTGTATCGATGCCAAAAAAAAAACTTGAGGCAATCAAAATACTGGACAAAAGAGAGACAATACTGATACTGATACAGAGACAATACTGATACTGAGACAATAGTGATACTGGTTACTGATAATTATGGCGTCGGTCGGGTAACAGTAGGAGATCGAAAAAAAACCGATTTGAAATAAAAAAATGGTATTCTTCAAGAGTCACTGAAAGTGCATTAAAGGAGAGAAAAAACAATGAAAAATTGTGAATATGAACAAATAAGTGAGGGTTTGCACTTATGGTTTACCCAGATCAGAGACAAAGAGACTGATCAGAGACTGCGCTTATTTCGGGGCCTATCCTGTACATAGAATTGACGTCACGTGTTGGGTGGCTCGACAGGAGGAAAAAATGTTACGGAATCCGCCAGTTAAATGTTTGTGGGGAGAAATTGTCCTCAAATGTTGAAGATATGAATGAATTTCGTAAAAAGTTTCATCTCTATTGAAAATGAAAGCCTTACAAGCAATCAAATTTTCAACTGTGGTGAGACCGGACTTAACTTTAAGTTGTTGCCTGGTAAAAGCCGTGCAACCAGAATAGATAAATCAGCTCCTGGCTACAAACGTAGCAAAAAAAGAGTAACAATTCTTGCTTGCAGCAATGCATCAGCGAACCATAAAGTGGCTCTTGCAATGATCAGGAAAGCAAAAAACACGTGAGCATTCAAAACAATTGCAAGAAATGCTCTTCTATTAAAGTATTACATTCAGAAGAGTGTGGATGAACAGCGAAATTTTCAAAAAATGGTTTTTAAGGAAATTGTTGTTTCCACAGAAAAATAATCTCCAAAAAAAGTTAGATAACGCGCCAACGCACCTGAGTGCAGATGAGCTTTAAGATGGCGACATCAAGGCGATGCTTCTATCACCAAATGTAACGGCCATTTGCCAACCAATGGACCAGGGTGTTGGGAAACACTTAAAAGAAAATCCCGAAGGAAGGCTACTATCGACATTGTTAGAACAAGCTGATCGTGAGCAGGTTGATGTGATGACTAAATTGAAAGGGTTAACGTAAATGATGAAGCTTATTGGGTTGCAAGGATCTGGTAAATGCTTCAACAATTACTAAATCATGGAAATAAGCGGGATCCAAAAATTACTGAAGAAAGCATTCTTACTTTAGTACAGTATTCCTTTAGTAACACATCCCTGGATGTGAGGAAGCTGTAGAAGAAGTAGACGACTGTAGAAGAAGTTGAATGTTGGTTGAAGGAAGACAATGAGTACGCTCTATCGTATTACAAACGAAGAAATTGTTGCTCTCGTAAAAAATGATTGCAACGATATTGACGATGGAGAACCTGCTTTCAATCTTCCAAGAGTATTCCATGAAGATGAAATAAAAGCTCTATAAGTCGCAATGGCATACATTGAACCTCAAGAAGAAGCTACGGGGATCGATATAATGATGCTCCAAAGATGGCGGGACTTGGCAGCAAGAAAACGACAATCATCGTCGAAACTGACGAATATTACAACATTTTTTTTCATCTTCATAAAGTATAAACGTACAGAACTTTTAATATCAAGCAAAGTCGTTGTAACCCTATACATTAGCAAGTTAAACATTAAAAATTTGTAAACTTCGTTTTTCTTTTACCCGGTTTTTTTGGCGGCCCGTTTATGTCGGATAAGTGACACTTTACACGTTAAATGTGCGTCTGCTGCATAAGCGGTATAAGCTAATATAGAGATGACTAATTCTTATGTTAGCACTACGCGCTCGGCGAGGCGCTACGAGAGCAGGCGAGCGTGAGAATGAACTTGGTTTTCTCGTCTCGCTTCGTGCAATCTCGCTTCCGACTCAGAGCGCCCGGGTTAGTACCGGTCTCTAGTACGAGTCAAAGGAGGCGAGATATCAAGTAGGGGGTCTCCCGATAGTGTAAATGGTACACTCGCAAGACTTCACACAATCAGTACACGCTCGCGTCTTACTCTATAGTATTACAAAACGTGTGTTTAATTATTTTGAGTATTTCCATTTTGTGATTGTACTTTGGGTACATACATTTTTTCCATTTTGAATATTTTCGCAAGAAGGAAAATATTAGCGGAATATATAATTTTTTTAATAAGTTATATACAAAAAACTTAATTTTTATTAATTTTGTACTAAACTGTATTATAAATACATATAAACTGTATTATAAATACATTTTGGTTACTGCAAAATCGTTTCCAATATTTTATGTTTATTTGTATATCATAATAATTTGTTATAAAAATAATAAAGTTAA
>WYDF02036654.1:0-12608 GCA_009867245.2 Adranes taylori | reverse complement strand
AGACTGGTGACGATTTACACGGTGTCATCGGCATATCTAAGATTGTTGATGACCGTACCGTTTACAATGACTCCTTGAATTTTCTCACTCAGTGCTTCATCAACTGTATTTTCAGAATATATGTTGAAAAGAAGTGGAGAGAGAACACAGCCTTGCCTCACCCCTTTAAGTATCTTGACGTATTAAACTTTCAGTAAAGCTCGGTAGATCAATCTCGGAAGATCAATTTGAATTAGGTAAAAAAATTTGAATTAGATTAGAAACGAAATCCAGTAGATTCGAAAAAAATGTTTTGGGGAGTGGTTTTTACGAATGGAAAATGTTGAGGACTACTTAAAAAAATAATAAACAAATCTCCTGGGTTAATTAATACAGTCGGACGAAGATAACATTATTTATCACCAAACTTTACAATTTACGAAAATAATAGTACTAACAGCTTATTAAGTGTATTTCTATAATAAAAATAATCTTATATAAAAACATTTATTAAATGATACATAAACAATTTGCATTTTCACTAGAATATTTTTTATAATGCACTTTTTATAAGGTTTACATAGATCCAGTTTAATTTAAATTTTAATACGAAGCTCCTATTGTTAGAGGAATTTCATAAAGAAAAGCAAACCGAAAGGAGATGTACCTTTTTCTGCATTCCATGCACGTTTAATATTTAATTTAATATTATTTTTTTTAGCTGCGCTAGTCTTTTAATTAAGATTTAAAAAATGTAAATGAAAGCAACATTGACGAAAATCTAATAAAAGTGCATGAAAGTAATTAAATTATTTACGTTGCAACGGTATTGCAAGCTTTTTGTATTATTACAATGACTTCAATCAGATTACGAGGTTTGATCAAATAATACGCGATATGATCTAATATCGAATAATCTTTATTCCTAAGTGTTCATATTGTGTCCAGAAGAAGAGACTCTTGCTTTGAGTAACATACTCTTCTCCTTGTTCATAGATGGCTCCACAGTCGCAAGATGGCGGGGAAAATCTAGAAATCTGCATGTGGTAATCTAGTAAACCTACATCGCTGTTTACTGGTACTCAAATTGCCGCAGGAGATGGCGCTAGTTGTATAGAATATGGTACATATACAGGAGGTTGAATAAGACTAATGCATTAATTTCTAATTATATATATATATAAATTGCATATTGAAATTAATGCCTTAGGTTTATTTAACCTCATGTATATTTACCATATTCTGTATAACTAGCGCCATCTCCAATATACAATATTAGAAGATTGTTTATTATTAGATATATAGTATCCACTCAACTTTGTTAACTTTCTGCTGCAGTACCTATGCCGACTTTTAATCGCAAAGTGCCTACCCAAACGACCAGGAACAAGACTCTAACGTAATGGAAATCTCATAAAATTTTCTTCATTAATAATAAACGTACTGTACTTTGTTCAACCATAACTTCCGTCGATTTTCATTTAGGGCGTAACGATTAAGAGCAAATAAAACCAAATATATTATGCCTTGATATCAATGCGGGACATCGGTTATAAATACTGTGGCAAGATATGTGCCTCACATCACAAGTTATTAAATCATACTTAGTCCTAGATGCAAGAAAATAAACACTGCACAATAGGTGGGAAACACCTAATAGTAAAGAACTATAAATACAACTGCTTTATGCAGGTCTTTCCAATTCTCACAGATGATCACAGAGAAAAATGGAAAGGCATATTTGATATAACACATGCCACATGAAGTTGATAGCAGGAATCACTAAAGCAGTTGTTGACGCAATGTTCCAAACATAAACATTTCAAGTCAGAGTAGGAAATAAGCTATTAGAAGTTTAACAAAGCCAATGAACGACTTACACAGGACTTTCCGTAATCACGAATATGAGTTAACCTGTTTGAACAAATATGAGCTATGTAATACTTGCTACCTTGATGATAGCAGCTTTTAAGTTGGGTTTACCGTAATTAGTAATACTAAAATACTGGTAATGTGGAGTCACTAGATTTAGAACAGCAGATGCTACATTGAAACGCACAGCGTAATGTCTAAATAAGAAATCTCGTTTATTTCTAAACATACTCAGTCTTATATATGAAAATGATATAATATAATAATTGTAAATAATAAATAAATTGTACGTCGGTTTGCATTATTATGCATTTACTTTGGACCTTTACAAGAATTCTTTTATTACTGAATTGATTCTGATGGCAATGCTCTTGAAGTGTGCCATTTGGTTTTTAGTTTGTACAGATGTACTTTGTATGGAGTAAAAATTTAAGCTTAATTTTATAGTTTGATTATGTGATATGCTAAACATGTAAAATCGATATGTATGTCACTAGCATAATAATACAAAAAGTTTGCAATACTTTTAGTATTATTAGAATTACTTTAAACTGATTACGAGGTTAGATAAAATAATAGGCGGAATTATCATTTTGAACGATGATTCCTGCTTTCAGCAATATACTTTTCTCGTTGTCAACAACATACTTTTCACGCAACCGCCATCTACATCGTTGTTTATCGGTACACTACTTGCGTCAGGAGATGGCGTTAGTTGTACAAAATATGGTAAATATTCAGTTTTGGTTTTTAGTTCGTAAAGATCTACTTTTGTATGGAATAAAAATTCAAGCCAAGCTTGCTAGATTGATTATGTTATATACTAAACATGTGAAATCGGTATATTTGTCACTAGTATTTAATAATATTTTAATTACATCATTTATGCATCGTGTTTTTCAAACATGTGTAATAAATTGTTATTGCATTTTGCTAGAGGATTCTTTTATTAAATGGTCTTAGAGGGTATCTTTGTTTAAGGGGTTTCTGATACTTCTAAATGGAACAATATAATTAAATGAATGAAATGATATTAAATGATTTTTTTTAAATATATAAAATGTTGCTTTGCAACGTTAACACATTTATGACGAACCGTCAAATACAATTTGGGATTATTAAGGAATATAATATAAGCACCGTGGTACTTATCCTCCAGATATCCCCTGTAGTTTAATTAATCCTCTCATTTAAATAAATATTGAAGTGAACGTAAATACAATACGTAGGAATGCTTTCGTGGAATTATCTTGGAGTATAATCACAGTAGTTTGTATCTTCTAGTTAACTCCACCGGTCTGAAAGCCAATAAAAATTTTATTAAATATTGTTTAGAGATATCCATGATTCCTATCCTTCAGATATCCCCTTTGGTTGTAAATTGGTTACCTTGATTATATAGTAGAGATATCTGGGAGTATAGGAGCCATGGCTCCCATCCTCCAAATATCTTCTGTTAGTATTAGTAACGTTTAATTACTGAACAATTATGTTAAAAGTTGAATTACGCGATCAAATTATGAACATTCAAAGAACTATACATTTCTTAAATAACAATGAAATATATGAGTAATAATGGGTTCGAGTCTACAGATTTGATGAACCTGTATTCTCCAAATATTACCCTCTTTACTCGTAAACACTATTTGTCATCGACTTGCTAACGTTAAATAAAAAAATTCCAGAATTCTTTAGCTCGCGAAAGATCTTGGATTGTTACCTAAATACAATGAAAAATAGGCACAAGAAAACAGCTATAGAGCCCAACATGTGTCACTCCAAACAGTAAATTGGAACTCGCCCACGTTGAACTGAGAATATATATATATATATATATATATATATATTTATATATATACATATATACATGCGAAGACTGGAGGATCCGATCTTAAAATATTACAATAGCAAAATTAGCCCCGAAACAAGAATGAAAATATGTAGCAGAGTCTCATATCCATAGCTGAGCTACGGAGAAGAAATCAGGATCATAGCCAGTTTTAAAACTTCAGAACTTGCGAAAGGAAAATGAAGTTGCAAAAGGATCCTAACAATTGTGGAACAACAGCTGGAGTCCCATGTTGCGTAAGAAACAAGACCAGAAGCATCGACTCTTTCAGAAGTAATGAATGACATGACTTATTTCCTTTAGTACTCCTCCAAGGAGTATATGCATCTGTGCGGGCTTTCCAGCGGGTTTTGTTTTTTGCTATGGGTTTGATTGTGTTCCAAGTTGTGTTCCAAGCCACCTCGTTCTCTACAGTTCCTCGCCATGTTTGTCGCGGTCTTCCGCCTTCCCTGGGGTTCCAGTCAAGGGACTGTTTCGGAATGTGTTCAGCGCCTCGCCGTATTGTGTGGCCAATCCTGAGCCATGTTCTTTTTTTTATGTGGATATCTCATTGAGCATGTCCTGTTCTCTGCTATAGTTCTTCGTTTCAGATTCGTTCTCCTCGTTCTCTACCATAGTTCTTCGTTTGGTCAACTGATGCCTAGGACGGTCCTCAAAAATGGCTTCAATGTTTATTGTATTTGTTGGTTTAGTTTGGCCGTTGTCTTCCGCGTCTCACACCCGTAGAAGAGTATTGATTTAACATTCGATTCCAGCATCGCAATTTTGTTTCTAATGATATTTCTTTGGACCCCCATATCCGGCGCATCTAGGCGAAAGCTGCTTACGCCTTCTTTATTCGATGGGCAATATTTTCATTTGCTCCACCAGAAGTTGAAATTGCGCTCCCTAGATAGCAGAAGATTTCGATTCTTTCAATAGTTTCTCCGTGTAGGAGGATTAGGTCATTCTTGGTAGGGTTAACTTTTAGCTCTTACGTTTTTGGTCTGTTGATCTTGAGGCCAATTCTCGCTGCTTCAGTTTCTAAGCTGTCCAGTTTGGTCTGCATATCTTGGTGCGTCTAGGCAAAGAGTCAGATATCGTCTGCTAGGTCTTCTAATCTCGCTGGGTCCCCAATGGATTTCCTTTGCTCCGTCGGCCATTCGTTATTACTAGAGAATGAAGCAAGTGGAAATATTATGCAAATATTGAGAATGTATCCAGAGGATATCATAATAGATACTGGTACAGCAATGAAGAACAAAAAAAAAATAAGAAGACAAGCAGTCACCTGCCGACTCTCTAAAATAGACAGGTCTACCCAAAAACCCTATCATTCATCACTTAATAAAGAGTTGTGGTACAAAAGGAGAAGATATAAAAAACGTATAATTTTGAGGAAAAGACTGTAGTTAAACGTATTTATATTTGCGGATATTTTGAATATGAATATGACATACGAGGATAACAGTCCATAAAATATATATTTCATTGTATATATGGATAGATATAGCTGTTTCGTTAAATTACTTAAGTGGAAAACAATTTATTTATACGTGATTTGAGAAAATCTGTCTCTCGAAAACGAGGTCAAGTAAATCCTTGTTTCGGTAGAAAAATGATTTTCCCTGTCTATCATGGAAGCGTTGAGAAATTGATGGGAAATTTGTTTCCTTTTTCTTGCTTGTTTTGAAGCTACGCTTACTCAGACGCAGGCACGTATATATTAAATAATATAATATTGGCTATTGTAGATATTCTCGTATGTAAGGATGTTGCTGTGTTACTGATTTTTACATACATTTAATTTTATGAGTCATTTGTCGTGTCTCATTGGATGAGTAAATGCAAATAAAAATCTTTATACCAATTTTCCAGTTCGTTTGAGTTTCTGTTCTTTCGTAGTTTAGGATTTTAAGATATTGATTAGGAAATACATTTTGGAGCTTAGCCCAGTGTTTTTCGGAAAATGCCTTTTTTCCAGGTTCAGGAATGTCTTTACGCAGCCCTCCATGCTGGCTTATCATCCAGCTGTTGCATGAAGGGACTGTTCGACTCCAGATTATTTGACCTACCAACTAAACCTTTCGCCCGCAGCTCTACTAAACATTCCGGAACTACGTGAGCATTACTTCAGAGTGTATAGAGGGGTATTACTGTTGCTATTAATCTTCTCCGCATCTTATCCTCTCCTGATTATTTGACATTCGCTGTAATACTACCACTGGTGCCTTTGACTCAATCTCTTATCATATTCTCGCTTCTTACTTGCTTTCTCGGAAAGAATTTGATTCGCGAGTTGTGACCGCACTCGCCAGGCTTTATCATCACGAGCTATTCTCCTATCGATTTCCTCAGGACACAACTCGTTTTCTCAACTGACCGTTTAACAGTTCTACAAAATTCATAAGATATTAACATCTTTTACGAATACAAACGATTATGTATCAATCGTAGATTTGTATAAAGAATATGAAGATATATTTTTCTTGCCTGGCGATAAATTGTTGCATACTAGGGCTGCGTTTCAAAAAGTCCCCATGACAGATGAAACACCTATTAATACAAAACCTTATAGATTGCCATTCTCTCAGCAAAAAGAGGTAAATTCTCAAGTCAAACAAATGTTGGAAGATCACATCATTGATGAAAGTCAATCTGCTTACAATTCTCCTCTTCTTTTGGTTCCTAAAAAGACTAATAAGAACGGCGTTAAACGTTGGCGCGTAGTGCATGAGCCCATCCATTACCAAATATAATAAAAATTCTTAACCAAGTATCAAATTCGAAATATTTTAGTTCCTTAGATCTTGCATCTGGTTTTTTAGACCCGGAAGATAGAGAAAAGATTGCCTTCTCCTGTCTTCACTAATGCTGGTCATTATCAATTTAAACGTCTTTGATTTGGGGTAAAAGGAGCCCGTGAAACTTTCCAAAAAAAAAAATGATGAATTTTGTTTTGTTAGGTTTGCCAGGATTAGATTGTTTTGTTTATCTAGATCATTTATGCATAAACTATCACTGAGCATAACTGAGCATGCGTACATACGAACGTTTCAGGGATCATAACCCTAAAATTCAGCCCGAAAAATGCCACTTCCTTAAATCGGAGATAATGTACTTCGGACATGTATAATATTAGAAAACGTTATGCTTCCTGATCCTAAAAAAATCTAAGCTGTTGCAAATTTTCCTGTTTTAAAGTCTCCATAAGACGATAACTCGTGGATAGGTTTAGCTGGGTATTACAAGAGACATATAAAAGACTATGCGAAAATTTCAGTTCCACTAACTAAACTCTTAAGAAAAGATAACAAATTCACTAGGAATCTTAAATGTTTAGAGTCATTCAATTTATTAAAGCAGAAACTCAGTACTCCTCTTCTTTTACAATATCCTGATTTTTCAAAGCGATTGATTCTCTCCACGGATGATAGTGGTACGGCGATTGGAAGCGTATTCTCCCAGGGAACGTTCTTCCTCTTAGCTATGCTTCAAGAATTTTAAATATACCCAAGCAAAACTACAGCACGATTGAACGTGAACTGTTAGCAATTTGCTGGAATGTTAAATATTATCGTCCTTACTTATATGGAGTTAAATTCACAATCGTTACGGATTACAAACCTTTGTTATGTCTCTATTCTATTAAGGGTCGTGGCCTAAACAGGTTAATTAAATTTAAAATAAAATGCGCCATATTTTGCAATAAACAGAATTATGCATACTTATTTCTAGTTAAATGATCCTTATTTACAGCACTGTTTTAAACGATATAATAAATGCATTTGTGAGCAAACTCAACCTTTGAAATCTACCTTATTTACAACAAATTATGATGTAGCACTTTATTCAGTAGCGGATATTATTCCGAACTTTTGCGAATTTCGTGTTATAAAAATCAAAAATATGCTTTTTATGGAATTGCAGCAAATTAATTCATATTTATTAGTGGCTGCAGAATGTCAGAAACTCACGGTAGATTGTCTGCTGTGTATTACTTAAACGGCACAGGTGTGTTAAAAATCGCTGAGTGTTGTACCCCTTATACGCGATATTTTTTATTATATATATCTTGTAATAAATACATACAATCGTCAATATTATGGACTATAGTCCACAACTTCCTCTTATTCTTAAAATAAAAGTAATTCAAAGTCATGCCATTGAAGGTCAAATTAACCTAAAGGACATAGAGCATAAGATTCAGGATATACAACAAGCAGAATATTTTTTTTGTCAAGAAATAGTCATTATACGTTAATCTATATCATTCTTTTTATTTTGCTAATTGTATGTATAATTAAATGTAAAATTATATCACGTAGTAAAAATTCTAAATCAGTAAAAAAAAACCCTACCAGAAGACAACACTGCTCTCGAATTAAAAAAATTGACCACATTAGGGGAATACTCCCAAATCAATCAGGAATAAAAAATTAAAACCGAAATTCATAATCTTCCAAGTTATAAATTTCGTTCTTAAGCGCGGAAGTGTTGTGTAGTATATAATATATATTTATTTGAACCCTCCTCGTATATTTAGATAAAACATTTGAATAATCATTTTAAAAATTAAATAATGCGTTGATATGAAAATTAATTGTTCTATATAAATTATTTTGCGTACGCTTCAATAAATTGTTTTTTAAATAATTTTAGTAGGTTAAGTAGCGAGTACGAATTTGATTATAAAAACATTTGAAAAGTGCAATTATATGCTGAAATATTTCTTTTAAATAGTTTTAAGTATTATTCCTTAGAAAATAAAAAGAGTTGCTAGCGATAAGTTCGAAAATTAATTAATTAGAATCATGGAAAAAGCATTCAGAATATGACGCATTTATAAGTTTACATATAAAAATATTTCTGACTTAAGTACTTTAATCATAAATCTTTCTTTTCAGACTTAAGTCCTTCACATTACATTGATAAAACGTTAAACTTGTGCAATTTTACCGATTTTGTTCTTTAATTAATAGATATAGTTTATTATAAATAAACATCTTTAATTTCATAATACCAACTTACTATTCGCTCAAAATTAAGAATCCTAACCCCGCAGTTGAGGATGACTCTTAGTTGATTATTCGCAGTTCGTTCTCAACGCGGTTTTTATTTTAGACCAGTTCGCCGTGTTAAATGCGTTTTTTACAATTTTACATCTGATTTTACATACAGTCCATGGAAGACCAATGCGCACAGTTGCTTAGTGTGTCTGGTACCTGTCTGGGCTGCTTTGTCCTCCGCCTATAACTGCGTTAGCAGTTATTGTTGAGCGCCCTTCTCGAAACCCAAACTGCGCGTCGTGCAGTCCATGGATTGCTTCTAAGTGTGCTTGTAATCTGTACATCAAGAATCCCTCCAGAAGTTTGGCAATCTCGTCTAAGAGACAAATCGGCCTACACGACCCTGTTTCATTCGTCTTAGGGATTAGCACTAGAATCGCTTTCTTCCATCCCATGATGTGAAATCTATAAGTGTGCGCTAACTTAAAGGGAATAGTGACCAAGTAGTACAGGCCTTAACGACTGGTATCACCAAAGCCTGCGATGCCATATACCAATTCACCGAAAGGGAGAGAAGATCCACGCGCACTGGTGGCCGACGGAGATTGCAGAACTGCGAAAGGCGGCCAATGCAATAAGAAGACTAATACAACGCTTTTAAAAAACATGGCGTAAGTTGTTCTGAACTAGAATTTAAAGCGGCCAAGGGACCAAAGAAGACTATACGTACAGAGATCAAAAAAGACAAGAACGTTGCTGGAAAGAACTACAAATGGCGGTGGAATAAGATCTATCGGAAATGCCATACAAGGTAGTTAACAGGCGGCTCCTTGAGAAAAAGGTTCTACCGGAGGATGGCAGCAAGGTTGTTGACAAACTTTTTCCTAAGGGAAATGGTACTGACGACGAGGCGCCTGATATAGTGGAGAACAACGATATTCCAGCAAGTAGATCTCATTTTGCATTCGAGAGAGCAACAAAAAAAGCTCGAAAAAAGGTCCGACCAAAACAGAACACGTGCCAGGAAATTCTTAATCTCCTTTTGGACACAACAGCAAAAAAAGAAACAAAAAAGAACGAACCATTGTAGTATAAGCGTTGTTTGCTCGAAAACATAGATTCGCCAAACGCGAAATTCTATAGTGAAAGGCTTGCACTTGAAGACCAAGACTGTATAAAAGAGAACGAAACATATTCCTCTCTCTTGTTATGTACCATTCTTTTGCTCGTATTCTGCATTAGATGAACGCACGAAAAAAATGTGTAACATCAGCTTAAGACGAGGGCTATAAATTATTTTAATTCCTTCTGACAGATATGTTCGTGCGACTTGAACAAACCGGGATAAAAAGAAGACCATAAAAAATGCGCGCGATGTGTATTCATCACCTCTCTTTCTCAACTGACTCTCTCTTTCTCTCTCTCTCTCTCTCTCTCCCTCTCTCTAACACGGTTGTCTTGGCTGCGGTTTTGGCTGCGGTTGTCTTGACTCCAACTTCGACTTTCCTGCGCCTATATGCACGAAGGAGGCGAATGTATGTGCACGAAGGAGGCTGGAGGTTTTGATCGACAATTCTAAACGTAGAATTCGCTAACTGCATGTATAAAAATCTGGTGATCACACATAGAAAAATTTCCGTTGCTTAAATTATTTTGAATAAATTATCAAGTCTTGATTTGTTTGATTATTGATATATTTATTTAATTGATTGTTTTTAAATCTTTTATTCATTTATCGATTTAGTTGAAGGCTATTATGATATGCTGATAACAATGTAATGTAAACCAAGCCAAACAGTCATTGGAAATTGAAAGACAAGTGCGCATTTGCACCACTTTTAGCAAACGCGGCACCTATCTTGTGGTTAACTTTTCAAGATGAAATGTCGATCTAAAATATTCTGCATCCATCGCATAGTGTTGAAATGTTCACTTCATTAGCTATCTCGCGCATTTTCACCTGACGGTAATTCTTTACAATGGCATGTACTGTATGAATCACTTCTTGAATAGCAACTGTTTTTGAAGGCCCAGTACGTTCGGCTTCGTCCGAGGTCGAGGCAGCAAACCAATTGCAAATCATTCCATGCGAATGAGCCGATTTACCATAATACTTATGTAACTTTTCGTTACTTTCTTTATTGGTCTTTGCACGTAAAAAATAATGTTTTATTAAAACACGAAATTCCTTTTAATTCATTTTTAATCAAAAATTGACAAATTGTTCACTGAAACAACTGTCAAACGTAAACTAATTGACAGATTTGCATGAAATTTTGATAGTAGGCTCCTAAAAGATGTTTGAAGTTAGCAATATTATCATCATCGCGACAGTGGTACCAACTAAAGTCACTCTTCTGTCAAATTTGATTTGTGTAATTGATATTATTTTATAAAATATGCTGTTTATTGTTTTTATTACGTGATCTATTATATAATTTAATTTATGATCAAGTCACTGTTGGAATGTCACTTTCCAGTGACACGTTTCAGTATATTCATATCATTATTAAAACGCGTTACTGGAACGTAAAATTAATGTTTTCGGTAGTGAGTTAATCATAAATTTAAATTCATAAAATAATTAAAAATATATAAACCAATAAAATGAGGTAAATTATTTACATCAATTATCTGAAATAATTTTTGAAATTTATTGTAAATGAATTTCCTATAATATAAATAAATTGCATATAAAGTGTTGACATTCTAAAATGTATTTAGCCTGAGAGTCTCACTTGGAAGCTTTTGCATCATTTTCAATCAATAAAATATATATAGTGCACATATCACCAGTTAGGGATGCATCAGTCTATATAGGTCTACATACGTTTAATGCATTTCATAGTAGTTATAAATGTAATATATATATATATATTCAAGAGTATCAATAATGCTAAACTTTGAATATGAAATTACGTAGATAAGATTTACGTAAACGCTTAATAAATTATTTTTCAGTGCTGTTGGGTAAGTGCGTTTAAGAAATTTGTGAAGTATGAAGTATGAAAGTTGGATGAGGGAGGAAGAAAGATTGGTAAAAAGAGTGGATCAGCTGGCAATGAGAGAGGAATATAGGGAGGTAGAAGGTAATGCGGAGAGAAAGAAAAAAGGTGTAGAGATGATAGAATGGTCAAAATATGCATGATATGAATGAATGGAGGAAGATGATATAAATGCTGCTCGAGAAGTGCTCATATCTTGCATCAAGTCGATAGAAAGAGGGATATAAAAAAATAATATAAATTGTTTTAGGTTATAGCATCAAATTTATTTTAAACAAAATAAAACTTTATGTCTGATGGACTATAATTTTTCTATAACATAAATGCTTCTCGTTTACATGAAACTCGTTTTATATAAGTTCTCTAATCGGGCTGATTTATCAAATCGGGGGCCCATTATACAGATATGCTAAATACAAAACAACAGATTTTCGATGCAGACAAGCGCAATTTTTTTATATATGAGGTTGCATAACCTGGATTCATTATTTTTAATATTTATAATACGTAAAATGAATTTAGTCGCCTCGTTATGTTGGACTGACAGAGACGTTTGATTCTAATTATAATACAAAAATATTTACGATGTCTTCGGTTCCGTTTAGCATAAGACCTTGATTTAATTTTTGTAGGTGAAAAATTAAATCGGAGTTGCGTTGGCGACGCCCTACTTAGAAATGTCTAGTTATATCCATGTGTGCGAAATGCTCACTCTGACACGAATATTTTCTCATTTATTGTTGCTAATAACGAGCGAAATGTTCACTCGAAGTTACCAGAACAAGACTCAGAAGGCGTCTTGTCCAAAGTAGCTTGGATCTGGTTTTCTATTTGTGGCATCCGGCTTCGCTGGTGGTAGTTTTTAATGTTGACAGTGGTAACTAGACAGGCCTTCGCCGAAATTTCTAATAAAAT
>WYDF02036643.1:0-12608 GCA_009867245.2 Adranes taylori | reverse complement strand
CCAAATACAAAAAGATCTATCCATCATTTTAGAGATAAAGATTTAGAAAAATATTGTAATAATATTTATGATAATTGCCAGAATGTTAAAATTGATATCCGTTTAAATGAACAGGAATAAAAAAACGTTACCTATTAATTTTTTCATTATTTATTCCGACATTGTTTTGTAAAGAAGTTTTTATGGAAAAGTTTCAAAGAAATCGAACATTGGTTTATCTTATCCCTTAATAATCTATGAGTGAGTGAGTATCTAAACAAATAAGTAGCACAGAACTTAAATAAACAATTTCATATAAAACAAATTTATTTCGAACACCACCTTTTTATTCTATGGTTCTTTTTCTAATTTTGCAAAAACTCAATCATTTCTGTGAAGTCGCTTGTCTTTGCTGATTATGAGTCGTTGGTTTGGTTTTTTCAAGTTTTATGTTAACATCTGGTAAATAAAGTATTTTATACCAAGTAACATTTACCGTTCGTCGATTGGTCAGAGGAATTCTTTGACACAATTTGGAACCACTACACTGTACAGTAAACTGTGTTTTAATTATTTTTTGAGAACATACCAAGCACTTGTTTTTATTCTTTGGTGCCATCTTGAAATTATTATTATTACTTGATATTGGTGATTATTTTATGTTGAAGATTATCGCTGTGTGAAGTATCAAAATACTTTGTACCATTCAGAAGCAATGTTGCATTTTGTTTTGTGTGTAGAATACCTTAAAATGACGTCACTCCGGAAATTATGGTTTCAGTATGAATAAATTATTTTATTTGTGCTCATTTTATTCTCTTCAAACCACTTCATATTACTTCACAATAATGCGATTTATAGTTAAGGAATTCAGCTTTCATTATTAATAAAATCTTATTTATATTTATTAATAACATCACTTTTATTCGTTAATAGCATCACTTATATAGTAAGTGATGTTATTATGTTAAGTTAATAAGTGATGTTATGAATATTAATAATAACATCACTTTAATTCGTGGCGTATTTAGGGACTCCCACACACACTATCAAGAGAAAAGAAAATAGCTAGTAGCTAATTTAAATATTGTTTATTAAAATTTTAGTACTTCAAAATTTGTATTTCTCATTGCAATATTTAAGTAATGCAATTTTAACAGTAACAACAAGCAATAAATAAAATACATTAAAAGAGTATTTAAAATATTAACAATTTAACAGAAGATTAACATTTTGTAAACATTAAACAGAACATTAACAAATAGGTACAATCTCATTATTCATACACATATACAAAATAAAAATTAATTACTTCTACCATCTTTAACTAATTAACCTATAAAAATGTAGCGTTTAAAACAATTTAAATCTAATCAGTCATCACAGCTATTTTTTTTGTCGCGATAAAACGAAGAAGTTAATCATCTAATTTGACTAAAGGATTAAGTCTTTCGATAATTGCATTCGATGCAGATTCGAATTCTTCTTTATTAAAATTGACTCGTTCGATATCCATATTATGATGTTCGTTTTCATTCAAAGGTATGGTCGTTGTTGGTGAAACAGGTCCTTTACGTATAGTATTTTGGAAACGCATCCTGTAATAAAGTTTTAAAGTTAATGAGCCATTCGTTTAGGGTCAACCTCCCAAGACTTTTATACCGCACAATTTCGTGTTATCAGGAACATATAATTTTTTATTGGATTCCACAACCTAGATGCCTCAAAAATTCATATTTTTCAAGAAACGTATTCATGGTTGTGATATATAACAAGATTTCTATTTTTCTGCGAGATAACCCAACATATGTTATGTGAGTGTGAAGCATTAGTACCCAGAAGGAAAGACCTACTTGAGCAACGAAAGTTAACTTTGTAGTAGTTGAAAAACGCTCTGACCAGGAAATATTGAAACTGGTACAAGACAGATATGTAGGACTGGTGTGACTAATCAATTAGGATAAGCTGATTCGCTACCGGACCCTTGGTGATAATAATAATAATGAGTGAGACACTTCAAGAATCTGTTTCAAGAAACCCACATGATTGTGAAACTGTGGACTTACTCAAACTACAAAAATAAATCGTTGGGTTACACAATAACGAATAGACAACGGAGGTAAACGAGTTTTTAGTACTTTCAACTTTATTTATAGGGAGACTATGGGGAGAATTTCTGTTCTGCTAACTTTGACAAATACGAGTTAGGACATCATTATGTACGATATTACGCTTCTTGTGAATCATACTTTTTACTACCGAACAATATTAAAGGATGAACTACATTCTTGCCTTGAATTCGCGCCGTTATAACACAACGCGAAAAGAAAGTACTCCGAGTGTTCCACGGATCTTCACGGCGTGAATGTATGCACCCTTTATAAAAATACTTATATATAAACGTCTAACTTTGTCCGTCCGTCATATTGTTTGTGTCTAGAACGCTTTTGATACTTATTATATCAAGCATTTATGTGCTAGTAAGATAGTTAGTACTTTTGTATTACGTACGAATGCTGCATTAAAATAAACATGAATTACGTTCAGTTTACATTCAATACTAGCAGTGGCGTTCATTTAATTTTTTTTATGTTAGATTATATTATATAACTATTTTCTACTAATTTTCTACTTTACTCTGTGTGAATTGCGAAAAACGCCGGTAGGGGTCAAATAACCCAACTCATTTGTAGTATTCTATATATGTTTAAAGTCTGTTGGTCGACATATGCAAGGTGTATTGAGTTAATTTTAAATTCACTCCTATATTAGATCTGATTTTAACGATCTATTTCTACAAGATTATTCCAATAAATGAGTACTACCCTACTTAATGTAGAGAAATCAGTTTTTTATGGTATTAGCGTGTATTCAAAGCAGCTAAGTATACAATTGAAAATTTGAAACGCACTATAGAGCCACGTCGTTACTAACACCACTGGTTTCTCTTTGTTCGTATACGACCGCCGCATACTAGCATACTATAACTAATAATATGGATGGGCGTCGTCGTTTAATGACACAACTACATAATTAATTATTATTTAGATTGAAGGTCGTCTTCGAAAAATGTGTAACAAATATGAAAGACTTCCAAATTAATTTGTTAGCCTGTCATATTTGCTACACATTTTTGAAGACGGCCTGCTTAATCTAAATAATAATTAATTAACGTAGTTGTGTCATTAAACGACGATGTCCATCCATATGATTAGTTATTATTTATAAATATTATATAAGTGTTAACTGTTCATACTTTTTAACTCCGTCTTTTCGAAGGAGCCGTCATTTTCTTAAGAATGTCCATTATAGGATCCCTCCCGATTCTCCATTGATTGACGGGCTGCAAGCTTCTACGGTTTTAATATATTATTAGACTAGATTTACAAGACCATGAAATCCTAGAGCTTTCAAAATACGGCTTGTCCATGCCCCAACATATCTTCATTATTATACATAATCTTCTTTTACCCTACTTAACTAGTGACATAAAACTTTTAATGTTTACTTAATATTAAACTATTGAATATCAGAACTGATTGAAATTTAAGTTATAAAATCAGTTATAAAGGAACATAATCAATACAAAATAGAACATTTGCTTTATGCAGTATATTGTACATCTTCTAACTTGAAAGTGGAAATAATGCGCTTGCCAATAATTTTTTTTTTAAATTGTTATGAGAAAGAACTTTGCTATTAGAATAACGAAGAAATAGGAAATCTGAGGAAAGGGAGCATACAGATACAAAAAGTATTAGAATTAGTGATCTTTGTTTTATTCAAAGTCTGATGAATGGTTCAAATGCAAATCGTCTCTATTCATATTTAGAGCCTTTTCCATTATTTTAAGAGAAACTCAGCGTTTTTGGCTAAAGGCGATCTAAGCGGGCCACGTAAGCAGGTATAAATATCTTCATAAGATACTATAGACCTGAGGACAACAAATATTATTATTTCCCAAGATATATACCAGCATCTCTACACTTCCACTTCAGGTTAATCAATATAATATCATTAGCGGGGACAACCGGTATAACAATTCCTATCTATTCGTTCGTCCGCCACATGTAAATGAACGCACGACAGCAAACCATATAAGTAGCAGCGATTGCGCTGATACCTCCTTGTTCATTTTAGTAACTAAGCAATTAGCGTAAGAGCATGTAGTGCATAGAGTTACGTATATAATATAGAACGCGTCAGCCATCTTAAACTTAGATGATGTTGCAATATAATGAATTTAAATGTTATAAATATTAATTAAAGTATAATGAATTTAATAAGTATTGTGTAATAAATAAGAAAGAATTTAACAAGTAAAACGTTCGCTTAGACTTGGCAATCGTAAATGTATTAACATATGAAATTAAAGAAATTTAATTAATTATTAATGTAACTAAATAAATTGCTTTATCTTGGCAAATTATGAAACGTATTTAAGTATCATTTATATAATGTTGTAAGTAAGAAAATAAAATAAGTAAAACAAATCAAAAACTTTAATTTGTAAAATAATTTAAAAAAGAAATAATTTTTTAAGAAGATCCACTGACATTAGACCTTAATTCCCAATAACAAAACTTTATATATTATTATAGCTACTTGCGTGGCCCACTAAGATCGTCTTTAGCCGCGTTTTTTTCTTTATGACAAAATCACATACTTTTTATATATCTAGAGTGGGCCAAATTAAGTTTTTATCTAATATAGTAAAGAAAAATGTATCTTAGACTAAACATTCTGCTTTGTTTATGTATTTTATTTTATTAGAATTTCGCTTTAAAAAAACACCATTATCAATGATGATGTTTTCATCATCAGTTTTGATGGAACTAATACTAAAATATGAATGAACTAGTTTACTGTTGCCTATAGCATTTATTAAGTATATTGCCTAAAATAGTAAACGATAAAAAGGCCGAAACGAAGAAATTCTTTCTCCATTCCATCAATATAGATATTTTTATATTATCTTTGTCAGTGAAAATTATGTTATACTTCCAATAATAATAACAATATCATATATTCACACATGTTATTGCATATGCGTATCAGAAGAGTCTCCAACAGTGCCATTCTTTTTATTGTGTCTATTTTATGTTTTTGATTAAAATTTTTATTTTGTTATATATGATTATTTTTCATTATATCCACATATCACAAAGCTACACACATATATTCAAAATAATCATAATAATAATAATAATATTTATTTCAATTCTTTGCTTTTATTCTCATCTTATTAAAAATTAATGGATATTTCAGTTCAATTCAATCAGTGATCCTCAACCTCAACAGTTTATTCAAAATTTGAGAATTAAGACAATAGACAAGCGAAATTAAAAATTTTTTTGTAATTAAACATTTTTAAAATTAAACATTTTAATTTTAAAAATTAAACATTTTAAACAAATTGTTTTTTTTTTGTTATACGAGGGATGCCTTTTATATTTCGGGATTAGAAACCAAAAACAAGTATTTATTATTGCAAATGGATTTATTGTTTTTCAAAATATTCTCCATTAAGATCAATACACTTTTGCATTCGTTTAAACCAATTTTCGATACACTTTTTCCACTTCGATCCGACATAAGTGTTTTGAACGCATTAAGTGCTCCTTTTCCTTTACGTGTTAAAAAACGTTGACCTCGTAATTTAAACGTCCGATCGTCGACGTCTTGAGTGCTCCAAAAGTCAGAGCCGATGTTTGCGAACTCGCATATTCGTGGTGGAGAATGATCCATCTTTGGCGGTTGGATTTCCTAATTTCTCCAGACTTCTGGGAAACAAATGGTTGTGTACCATTCAGAATTGACCGTTCTACGTTAAATCAATGATACGGTTGCGACATGTTCAGTTTTGTTGGATTTGACTCGTCTTGAAGAACCCTCACTGTCGGGTGATGTTCATTTTCAGCCTCATACGCGTAGATCATCACGATGTGATAGACATGTTTGGAAGCACCGCGATCGTATTTTGTGAACATTTGTTTCGACCAATTGACACAAGATTTTTTTGAGCGATTGTCAAATTATATGAGATCCAACGCGAACACATCTTTTTGACAAAATGGTTATGCAATATTGAATGTATCCTGATCCCACTAATGTCCAAGGTTGCCTCAATCTCACGATAAAGTCACCATGATGATCTTGCGGTATCAATTCACGCACAGCATCAATGTTTACTGAAACAACAAGCGATTTTGGACGACATTTCCACGATTCAATATGACCTTGACGGTGTTTCATCGCTAAACATCAAATTAAGTTCATCGATGCACTGTTGTTGAGTTACTGTACGTCGAAAATTGTAAAAAATAATCGCACGAAAATGTTTACGATTTAATTCCATTATTGGCCAAGGTGAATTTTCAAGTTAGTGCAAATAGCACATATATATATAATTTGTAGGCTAAAAATTCTAAATTTCGTAAAAAATCTCAAACTTTACAAAGAGACGTCAGTTATCAGCTGGCAGCACTAGGGTTGCCAAATCTCGAAATATAAAACTCAAGCTTCGTGACCACATTGGTGCCTGGATCTAATTCAGAGTGTCACTTTTCTTCGTCCATTTTTCCAAGAAACGAAAAAGAGGGAAATAAATCATAAACAGAGGACGAAATATTTAAATTAAAGAAACAATTAAACAATAATCTATTATTATTGTTACATTCTAATATTTATATGTTTGTAAGCTTTCTTCTCAATTTTATCTCATTTTGAATAAAAAAAGATTTTGTATAAAACTTTTTAAAATTCTACAAAAAGAAATTTCCAAAATTGGTTTTTAAATCCGTCATAATAAAATCCGCCAAATATTTGTCAGAAAGTAACTCCCCATAAATTAATTATTTTCTAGCTAGAAAAGAGTCGGACATAAACCTTACAAAGGTTTTGCCTCACTCACGGTTGTTGGACAATAACGAATATAAAGTCCAAAAACCGCAAAAAAGGAATAAAAATGTGACATAGGACACAATAGAACAGAGAAATGTATTAAAACTACAAGACAACAATATTTAAACAAGCACTACATAGCCACTAAATGGATATGTCACAAGCATGGGCCTAACTATAAAATTTGAATGGGAGGGGTTTGTTATACTTAGTTACGTATACGAAGATTAAAAGTTTTTAAGGAATAAGGTTAGATTTTGTTCTATTTGATATAAAACGCTAAATTACATCTTGAAGATCGATAATTATGTTTCGGTGTACTGTGAGAAGAGCTAACCCTATGCGGCGCTCCTGTCTTTTGTTTCGAACGTAGCTTTTAACTAGTCTCAACCTTGAAAAGGTTCGTTCGGAAGTCGCTGTTGAAACAAACAGAATTGCAGAAATTTGCAGCATTGTTTGTATATTTGGGTAGAAGTCCGCATCATATACATCAATGGCTACAAGAGGAGTAGATGGTTTTTCAGAATGTGTACCGCAATTTATCCTCAACATCAGATGGTAACGATAGTTATTTTGGATTCGTTCGGCAGCTTATTTTGCCAATTTCTGTTTGGCCCAATGTCAGTTATGAAATATTCATGAGTTTGGAAGCGTGTTCCAGCTGCATGTTCAAATAACTGACAAATGGAAAGAAAAGCCTGGACCTTCTGCACCTTCGGCTGAGTCTGTCTGGACCTTTTGGCGATGAACGTGTCTTCCAGCCAGACGCGAAATTATTATCTCGCCGTAGCTAATTTCCTGCGCTACTCGAAAAAATCGTATAAATCGTTGTTCGCTTCTTATTGATCCTAATGTGGACATCAGTGTCCGCATGTAGTTGCACAAGAGAAAAACAATTAATAGCTAAAAAAAAAGAGCCCAAAAGCTACCATTATTAACTTCTGGTTTCGACAATCCTATATAACTCTGCTCCTGATGACTCCTTCATAAAATCTCATGTCGTTCACATAACAAGACAGTTTTTATGATATCTTACAATCTTTTTCTGTTGTCTTTGGCTATTTTTCGATCACCTTCAGCGATTCTGCTAAAATTTACCGCTTTCCTGGCAGCAAATTTATGATATTTCGTTGAGGCATGTTTATCAAATTTTTCCAAAGTATTTTTCCAGTTTGTAAATAGTTTTGTAATCAGAAAGTACAGTGCTTGACACAACATTTTCTCCACTTGTTTTTGTTGTCGATAAAAAACCCAAAAGTGATAGACAGAAAGGGGGTTTAAATTTCTCCATCTCCTTTATCCTTTACCTACACTAATTGTCACAAGGATAAATAATTTTATAAAGATATAGAAGGAATATGCCAATAAGTGACCTTCACTTCGATTTTAATTACTATATTTTAAGCATTTTATTTATTTGTTTGTTGTCACGTAACCTAAATTAGTAACCACATTTTATAAAATTTGTTTAAAACCTCTGATCCTTCAGTATAAAACCGCGTTGCCAAAGCAGAACGATAATTTATTACTTTGTAGGTTGTCGTGCGTGCGAACATATGTTTTATTAATGTTTTATTTTTTTGAATTTCATTATTATCATTTTCGGTTTTGGTGATTGTATGATAGTTTATCAAAATCCATGGCTTTTGAATGTCAAATCATGAAAAGAAATTGTTTGTTGTCACATAACAGATATCATTTTTGTTTTCTTCCATTATAATCTATTTTATCGCGTCATCAGAATAAAATGATTTTTAGTGATAAATTAACACTTGTTATATATCACACTAAAATTAACACTTTGCTTTTGTGGTAAGTGTAAGATAAATACTTTAACAATGGGTTCACAATGGACGCCAGGTCAGTTTAACGTGAGATCCCACGCTGGAACTGATCTTGTTGTTCCTCCGATTTTCAGTGGCTTACTGAGGCCACGAGTAGCTACGAGTACGTGAGTTGACAAGGGGTTCATCACCATGCGGGTAGCTGAAATAAACTTACTGCAAATTAGTCAAACAGCATTAACGATTTAACAAAATAATTCGGTAGTTTTAACAGAATAATTCGGAAGATGATAATGGCAGGAATAGTAGGAACCACTATGAGCTACATGACACCGCCTCTAACAATCAATGCCATTGTTGTCGGCTGACTGAAATCAACTCGTAGGTTAGAATCATACACTCCATTGAGTAATACGGAAAGGATACTGCTATAACCTGCGTGACACCGTATCTAGCAATCAATGACACTGTTGTCGAGTAACTGAAACCAACCCTTAGGTTTGAATCATATACTCAAGTGAGTAGGATGTAGATAAGGTAAAAGGAAAACAAAGCTATTAAAACTACATGCAATAGAAATAGAACAGTGTACGATATATGAAAACTCCTATTAAACGCTTACTTAACCGGCTGTGGTCGCTGGCTGGCACTGCTGCTTACATATCGGCTTGGCTGGTCGTCAGTTGCTGGTTGCTGCTGCTGATGCTTTGAGTTCATGAAATGAACTAAAGTATTCTATACAAATCGACTGCATTTATAGACGTGAGCCGTCACACAACTTTGGCTCCGTTATACGGGTCAATGTGTTGTCAACCACATATCATTTATTTTCCGACATGGATTCCACTCATTACAGTGTAGCAACAGGAGTTTACGCAGCAGCGACGACAAACCAATATTTATATCTATTATTAACGGACGCTGTTTTCAACATAGCTTTCTTATCTACGGGCGCATTAGTCACTGCTAATGTGTGTACGAGTGAGCTAGCAGAGAACAACAATCATATACAGCTTTCTACTATTATCATCGCGTCTTTATTCAATGCGCGAGGCGTAACCGCAATCATACATTTCAGTTATATTTACTTTTGTCTTATGAACTGGTTTTACTAGTGCCATGGTGACACAATTTACTTATTTAATTTATGTTACATAACCTGCTATAATACAATTTTAAGTGTTACATTCTGTTTGAAAAGCTGAGTGTTTGATGCTTTTGAATCATATCTTCTTTTAGCTTAGGCCTTTCACAAGTTTTGCTCTCACATGCGAAATTACACAAGATGGCTTTCATAATGGTTTGGTTTAGGACCTCATTGGTCCGGATCAAGTGACATTTTCAAGGGCTCATCATTTGAATGTTTGGAAATATCGATTATTTGTCATATACCCTATTTGTATGTAAGACGTATAGGTAAATGAAAAATATAGGAATCATGTTTTGGGAATTTTTCTATTTCACCCATGTATTCAAATCACTGCAAACCGTTAATAAGCAATTCAGAGAGGAGGTCATAAGGTACAATTTTTCATATAAAAAATATTTTTTGCTCAAAAAATTTAAAGAAGCGTCGATTTTTCGGTGGAGGTGCGTACGTACGTACAGATGGATGTTTGTTCCAGAATAACTCCTTTCCAATGGGACCGATCTGGATGAAATTTGGTAAACATATGCATACGGTGATTCCGCAGAAAGACTGAATTTTTTTTATAAATCCAATAGGGCGCTATTTTTTTCGTGTCAAATTCTTTCGAAAACTTGCTATTAAAACTAGGAGGCCAAAATTCTGCATACGTATAGTACCTTGTATTCTCTATCGAAAAAAACGTCCAATGTTGCCAAGTCTTAAAGAATGTGAGTTTGCCGCGTTCTAAGTTTGACAAACTTTTCGATATATCTCAGGAACTATAAAAGATAAAACGTTCGAATAAACTTTATTATATAGGTTACGTAAAGCCCCTTCGATTCTATTTTATATATTTTTTTCTAAAATAAAAATTTTAGATATACAGGGTGTTTATTTTAAGCGGCCATTTTCTCAGAAGCTAGACATGTTATTTTGATTAAATTTTTTTGTCGAAAGCTCCATTAATACTAAAGGGATATGCAACATATAAAAAAAATAACACACCCAATATTGGGAGTAGTGACCTTAAAAAGTAGTGTACAACCCTAAATATCTCTCGGTTTCTATGAAAGTTGGAAAAATGAAACTTGAGGAACTTATGTAAGACCAGACCTCGGTGTGACTCTCAATTGTGGTGTCTCTCAATTGTGCCTCAGTGAATAGTTGAATATACTGAATCGATTTGGAACAATAAAATCTTTTCAAAAACTTTTTAATAACACCCTGTATATTTTCTAATATATTGGAAAGCACTTGTGATTCGCTTTACAATGATACCACATTTGATGAATGTAAATGTTATAGTTTTCAAGATATGATCCTAAATAACGTAAAACTTCTCAACTTGTCGTCATGGTAACCGACATTCAACAATCATATATACATACATGTAATTCTTAAATAATAGCACATATGTGCACATACATACTTTGTATATGCAAAGTTACAGCAAAATATTTTACGTTGTATGAGACTTGTAGACTGTGCTTTTGCAATTGAATAAATGTTGTTACCAGTGGCGGCTACACATTATAATTTTAAATTTTTTTGAAAAAAATAATTTTTTTTATTGAGAAATTCAGTTTTAAAATTAGAAGACTCAAATTTCGCTCGCATGCAGTATATTGCATTATGCCTCGAATGAAAGTAATGTCATCCCCGCAAGTGGTATAGAACGCGATGTTGCCACATTTAACATTTTGCAAACTCTTTGATATATTTCAGGAACTATAAAAGATAGGACACTTGAATAAACTTTATTATATAGGACACCAAAAGCTCTTTCAATTTTATTTGAAACGTTCTTTTCTAAAATTACAATTTAACATATATACGGGCTATTTTTGTTTTGTAAACATTACGATCCATTTACTTAACACCGGCTATTGTACTAAGTACATTAAATTTCTCCAATGAGTTGAATAAATAAAGCTTGGGGAACAAGTTTAAGACCCAACCATCTCAATATTACGCAAAGCGGACATGAAGAAAAATTGACTCAAAAGCGGTAGTGGGGAAAAATGAAGTCAAAAACGACAGCAGACCGCGCCAAAGCAGACGAATTCATAAGACCAAGACAGGCGCGCATTCGCAAGACAGACTACTCTTTTAAAATGTTCAAGAGGGGTCAAAGTAAAGAGGGGTCGTAAAGAGAGTCAATAGGGATCGTAGGCCATGCCAAACCGTACAGCGGATCTGTGTGTGGCGTAGGCAAATACGGGGAAAATGTGAACCAAAAGAAGCGAACAATACGTTCAAGAAAGGAAGAAGTTGGTTGAGGAATTATGAGCAAACAGTACAAAAAAATTAAGCGAAGATCGAAAAATGTAAACATGCCGCAACAGAAATATGTGGTCGTCCAATATTTTTAACAAATACAAACGTAGTATGAGGAGACTTACAAGTATTTAGAGACAATAGGGGAGAGCATTAAGAAAAGTAGTTTAGAAAGGAACGGCAGTGTAAGGAACATCGACGCAGAGAATCGAGCAGAATTGTATTTCGAAGAAGCAGAAGTAGCAGAAACAAGTTTGCATTTTAACGAAAATTGGCATTATAAAGTAAGTACGATGGATTTTGGAAAGTATATTGTTCAACAGAAGAGATGTTCTAAGCGAAGATGATCTGGAAATGGTAAGAATGCTGAAAAGTTTAAAAAAAGAAGTGGAAGGGAGATATTTGGACCTCATGCAGCTATTATAAAGCAAGATTGAATCCAGAGGCACGGGATTATTGGGGCACTTCCCTATAGACTGGAAAACTGGCCAAACGGTCATGATTCCTAAACCTCGCAAAGACCCTAGACATGTTTC
>WYDF02036632.1:0-12609 GCA_009867245.2 Adranes taylori | reverse complement strand
AAAAATATACATATTTAGGGACAATCGTTCACAATCAATGGGACATGACTATAGAAATCAAATCCAGGATTGAGAAAACAAGATCAACTTTTATTAGAATGAAAAATATATTCACCGGAAAAAACATCTCACTACCACTAAAAATCAGATTGATAAAATGCTACATATTCACAGTATTGCTATACTGAGTGGAAGCATGGACCATGACAGAACAACTTATAGGAAAGATCTCAGCCTTTGAAATGTGGATATATCGGCGTGTTCTCCGAATATCCTGGAAGGTCCACGTTACAAACGAAGAAGTACTCAGAAGAATTGGCAAACAACAAGAAATCATATTCATGATAAAGAAAAGAAAACTCTACAGAAAAATCTACAGATAATTTCTAGAACTTTCTAAAAGGTTGTCTTAGACTAATTTCCTGGTAAATCGGTGCGGTAATCAAATTCTTGGGCGTATGTAAGTTCCGAATACACGTAGAATCAAAAGAGATATATTAATTTCTATTTGGGGATACGTAAATTCCTAAACGAGAAGGGTTGCGGCTCTGTAAAGGTAAATAAACTTTTAAATGAGGTGCTTGTAAATAAAATTTATACAATCACCAGTGAAAAGTGTAAACCAATATTACTAAAAAATTACTATTAATATTATAGAATATTATAAATGTCTTAAAACAAAATGTTATTTCATTGCGATGTGTACAAAAACAATGTCGAACCAAACTTTATACAGGAGAAACGGGGAAAATATATGTGATGCAGATATGGCTCTTTTACAAGGCAAAGACAAAAAAAATATTAAAAATACAGAAAAAAAGTTAAAAATAGAAAATCATGAAAAAAAACATTTAAACAAAAAGATTGCCAGTCCTAAGTTTGGATAAAGTGTTGAAAGGATGTTCTATTTAACTATATGGACTCTGTTTACACAGTAAGTAATAGGTAATGCAGTCAGTGAAGTGTGTATAGGAACTTACACATCTTCGACTAGGAATTTACGTATATCCTTTTAATTTTTACATTACCTGCCCTAGCTTGTTTAGGAATTGACCTACACCGAAATTCTTCACCAAATATATTAAGATCCCCACATTTTTTTGTAACTGAAAGCGCGATGAACTGTCTTAGTTTTAAGCGCATGCCTATTAGTGAAGAAACAGAAATTGTCACAGTACTGATTTAAATCTCGCGATAATTTACACGCAGAAAACAAATTGATCAGTATGAATTTAGTGCGACGGCAATTCCATAATTACGTTAGTAGATGTGCATCCGTTACGTCACTGTGCATGAAAGTCGGTTCATTTGACGGCAGAAACTAAAACACAATCAAAACAATTGACACTTTCCAATCAACGTGCTCCGGAAAAGGCAAAAACATTGTATACGCAGTAAACATTAGCTGATGGAGACAGAAGATGCTCCAAATCTGGAGCACCTCCAGATCTAAAATATTATGTTTATGTTTTATTTATTTGATTATGTTTTAATGTATTATTATTTTCATGTTATTAATTATCCCATAAAAGCGGATACCACAAGACATATTGTTACAGTAAGAACAGATATCCAGAAAATTGGAGTTATGACTGTTATGCTCCTGGATAATGTCGTGTAACAATCCAAAGATATATTTTGACAATTGAATTATTATATGTTATATATGTTTTATTATTGGATGTACTGTATTTTATAATGATATGATATTCTTGTCACTTCCCTAATAAAGCACCTTCTAAAACTAATATTCTGGAAAAAGAAAATAATCCAGAAAATCATTATGACGATCTTGCATTTTAAGCAGTTCATTTAGCGGGGTCTGTAAAGTACACTGTTTGCACATGCGATATACCATATCCATATCAATTTGTAAAACAGACGAGATTTTCAGTTAGAATACAACTAGTGTGTTTTAATACATCCGTGTCCTTAATTTATTACTCCACATAAACTACCAATATCATTCATTTATTTTAGGTAATTTTGGTAATTTTCAAAAACTGCCATTGTCATCCCAATGAAGGAACTAAAGCTGAATAGAATAAGCTACTTGATTATAAACTTTTTTCAGCTAATAAATGTATGCCATTATCTTTTGGGATTTCCAAGGCGAAATCTCTATTGATTATTCATAGAAGGAAATCCCAATAACTGGTCAATATAATACTAATTTACTCATGCGTTTCGATGAACAACCAAACAAAATCGAGCGCAAAGTTCTGTACCTCCAAGATAACTGGCCCGCCATTGTAAACGCTAACCTCATCGAATTAAGTTATGAATTGCTGCCCGATCCTCTACATTCGCCAAATCTGATTCCGTCAGAGTTTTGCTTGATCCGTGAAAAAGTGGAACATAAAATATATATTTTAACCCCAAATCAAGTGTTTTATTGAAGAGTCACTTTCCTATAGAACAGTCTTCATAAACTATAAATCTTTTCCTAACATGGTGTCAATATGATGAACAAAATTACTCTTCATTAAAATTAACTAGATTTTAAATTATAACTTCCTTCTCTCTTCGACAGGTACATTCTATTTTTGATAGTATTTCTTCTCTTCCGTATATTCGAGTTTTTTCGGCACATAATTAGCAAGCATAATAGCATTGTTGCGGCAAATTCATATCGATAATAAGTAGCGTTCTTGTAATAGACCCTCCTTCCTCTGTCTCCCTAACTGCTATTGTTATCCAATGCTTTCAGTGTAACCACACAACTCCTGGCTTCTCGCCACGATCAACGACTGTACACATTTCGATAACCTTTTCTACATTGCAACTCTTTTTTCTCTTCATCTGTTGGTTCTATTAATCGCCTTGTAATTTGGGTTTGCACGATTCTTTTGTTTTTGCTTTCCTGTTTTAGATTTGCAGAATTAAGGACACGCGCGCTTTACATGTAATAAAAATAACTTTATGTCCAGCATATTTTTTCTACGAGTGCCGTTTGACGAGGAAGTGACATTCAAATGAATATGTTATTTTACTTTAAGAAATGGTTATTATGTTTTAACCCTTTCATTTCTATGTACTTAGCCCAGCAAGGCTTTATGTTTTTTAAAGCAGTTGGAAACTCGTAAATATGCATTTGGCTTGGATATCACTTCTTCTATTCATATCAAAAAGGACGTCCTCGTCTTGAAAGGCTATGACTTTCAAAATCAAATCGCATTCACTGAAACGGTAATAAAACAGGTTTAATGATAGATCTTTTGAACTGACCTTTGGAAGTTCTTAATGTAAGAACTCGTGCTAGTCCATTATTACCATAGTGAATTTCCTGAATTTAGCCTAACGACCAACTAGGAGGTGGTAAATTATCTTCTTTGATGAGTACTAAATCGCCAACCTTCAAATGTTGAGCCGAATAGGTTTTTCTGATGAAGTTCGATTTGTTGTTAAATTAAATTGCACGAATTAAACTAATTTGATTTATTTACAAATCACTTACTAAAATTACATGATAATAAAATAATACTATTTCATGATACATGAACAAGATAACAAATAGCCAATAGTCAGTAATAACATGTTTATCTAATAATAATAATAATGCCTCAATAATGTTTATCTCGTTATTATATACTCAAATTGTACATCGTTTCTCCTACTACCGTCATTATTGTAAACATCTTCAGATATGCAAAGAGCGCACACTTCTTGTATTGTTTGTAACACGTGCATTAATTATTAAAGAACTTTGGAATTTGGTTAATCAACTTAATTAATGTGATTAAGGTTAAGCGAAGGAGAATATAGAAAATGTCTTTCTGCAATTTTGGATCTATAATTTGTAAATCAATAAGGGATACATTCGAAGTATTTAATGGTGATGCGTTAAAAACTACGCATAACTTGGTGGTGGAACTACTCTTCTTGAACACCCTGCTTGGAACAAAATATTTATTTAGAATTAGCTGTTAGAATCTTTTTCAGCCACCCGCAAGAACACGAACACCTAGACTACTCACGTACTTGTAGTTATTCGTGCACTCAGTAGTCCACTGAGGACCGACGGAACAATAATAGAGGTTCCAACGGTCAATTTATCGTGCGGTATCACATTAAACTGGCCTGGCGCCAGAAAATACACAATTCCGGAAATTGTTATTATTTGTAGTATTAAATATATTTGCTTGCGCCATCTGTGGCAAACGGAAGGACTCTACGTTAGCAGTATCGCGAGAGAGAGAACCTGTCACAATAATAAAAATCGAACAGAACACGAAATATGCAAAGATAAGTATCTGATAAACCAAATTTACTGTTCTCCTGATATTAAAACTTGTAATAAATGAATTATAGTTTATAGGAAACACAATGTTCGTCTAATGAGGCGTCTAACTAAATCAAGAGCACAAATCGATCAAAGAGAAACTAAGAAACTTGAGACAATGATTCTTAAAGGCTTATTCAGCAGGTTCTGCGAATTCGCTTGACTGCAATGTGAGTATGGTATTGATTGGATTCTGAGTCTACGCTTGTTTACTTGTAAATAATTGTATTATCCGGCTCGAAGGACCATAATGGATTTACTAAATTCATTTCTGAGGTTAAATATTGAAAACTAGACAATTATGTATATATCTTGAATCAATTAACATTAAACTTTTCTAACACGATTTTAAATCTTGCGGCCGCTAATTCTTGATGTTTATTTGAACTATATTTACTCATATATTTACTCATAAAAAATAAAATATTTGCAATTATAACTTTTATTTTATAAGTTGATACGAACGAACTATTTCACATACTGATTAACTTCGACACTCAAAATCTAATATAAAAATTTGTTTTGTCGTCGCAACTTCTTAAAAAAAAAGATGTATCAAATGATTGTTTCAGAATTACGACAATTATTTCATACAGGATTAGGTTTAATCTAAGGATCGTTACGGTTCATGCAAATGATTTGCTTGGTCGTTCGATTGATTTTGTTGTAGAGGAGCGCCAATTTCAGACAGAGTTGCACTATTGCAAATACATGCCAAACAATTTACGTTGAAGAAAAATTCAAGTGTACGCACCCATTGCACCCATAAAACGTTTATACTTGGCCATCGAATTGGCGTAATCAAATTGTGGTCAAGCAGATATGACAACGGTAATGGGTGAGTTTAACGCGAAGCTTATTTACAGTATGCGCAAGGATATTTTTGGCAATATTCGATTGGTTACGGCAAATGTGCATGGTTATTTGTACAATGTATCAAGAACAAATCCTTGTAATCATAAACTCTTTTAAACACCATCCAAGGGGTTCGTACACATGGGATTCAAACTTGAATAAAAATATGGGACACTAAACAGATTACAGAATGATCAGTAACCGTTTTAAGAACGCTGTTAGCAGCAATAATAAACTTGAAACTGAAAAGATGTAGATAGGCGATAGGAATGAGATATGCCCCGCACGGACGTAAGAAAACTTTATGATGAAAATATCAAAACAATTGTGCATAGCGAATTAAGCGCCAAATTAAGCAATTCAAATGAACCACTATAGGGTAATGAAATGGAGTCTACATGGATACATATAAAAGAAGCTATTAACTCAGTCACTTGGACCAGACAAGAAGCCAGAAGCCGCAAAAAGCCTACCGTTAGATCGACGTCAGCCTAGTGAAACACACTTGTCTAATACTAACTAGTAATTAGCCATCAGTTTATATAGTAAAAAATATAAACTGATGGCTTTGATCGTGCCATAATAACAAAATATATTATATTGCGTAATGCTTTACTCGCGCGGTATACGGTGTAATTCGATTTGTTATTATTCTCTTCAAATACATGCAAGTAATATATCAACTTGACCTTAAGATTCTCTTGCAGTGCGTTCCTTTGTACAATAATGCGTTTCTCCGATTGCATTGTTTTAGACACATATTATTTTGATAATAATTGAAACGTCGTGTATGTTAAATACTAATTGTTTAGTTTGCTTATTTGCAATCTTGCTCAAAGTCAATATTTTAATATCTTTTAATAAATTTAAATTTAATGAATATTTAATTTAGTTGAAATCTTAAAAATTGTAAAGAAAACAGATTTAACCTTCTGTATTAATGCTAGATCCTGTTGTATTAATGGTACTTTACTAAATGGTGGACAGGAATAAGACCATAAATATAAATAACTTTAACCATTAATGAATATTACATTTATATAAATTTTACATGCTTTCTTTTGTGTCTGAAAAGTTTAGGATACTTTTGGCGAGATATTAGGGAGCATCCAGTCCGTGATCCAGATTATCTAAATATCTGACTCAATAATATTTTCATCTCTACTGCTATCAAAAATGTTAGCGTGTAGTGTGGAGTATGAGGGGGTCATCCTCACGGTGCCTCCTTGTTTTGTAGCTTAAGGTTCTACTTCAATAAAACAAAATGAAATTATAATAAATTTATAAGTTCACAAATATGCAACATTATTTCCTTGCTCATAGCTTGAACACTACAGATGATGTCGTAGCTACAAAATAATGGCGGTACTAAATCCGTAAAAACACATAGAAATATTCGTGTTCGGATTTTCCAAGCAAAGGGTCAATTGTTCGGCAAAGAATGTAGAGACATCCAATAACTTATTTTAGAATGTAATCTATTTAACATGCATAAACCAAGCCGCGGAAAATAGATACATAAGCTCTTTGGTTAACCAAACGGAAAAACCATTAACTGCTGAGGAAAGGCTTATCAAAAGATCAAAAAATACAAGAATTCCTGTTCATAGTGTCCTATAAATTACAAATAGAGAAGTAGATCATGCAATAAAAGAAGCAAAACTCATAAAGGCATGTGGACAGGATTGTATTCCAGCCGATATATTGAAGACTTTGTTGACGCGTTCTTGGATTTATTTAACAGCGTATAGAACCGATATCATACAATTTGGCTGGCTGAAGTACATGTTTGTTACGCTCCCAAGAAATCTGGAATAGGTAGGGCTGAATCTTTCTGTTGCTGATGATTCTGATGCTAATACTGACTTTTGGTGCAGCAGAGTCCTGTAGAATGTCAACATTTTGATTACAATTATTGGTACATATGGAACATAGAGATTACACTTGGTAAGCGAAAAAACTAACAGCAATTTAATCCTCGCTAATATGCTTTTCTGCTTCCTGATAGCGGTTGGACTCTCCTTAAACATAGTAAAATTATCGCCTCTCTATTTCTATTGCATTTCTACTGTTTGAATGTTCAATTAACCCCTAGACTTGATAAAAGTCTAAGTTAGTTCTTTCCTCTTTCTCATGGCCAAGACCAGTAACCTTTCTCCTATACACACGTAGCTTCTTCAATGATAATTAACCTTGAGTTAGGTGCAACATATTAGAATATAATTATAGCACGTTTAGACAAACTGAAATGCCCATATCCTTGTTTTCAAAAGTATACATTAGAAAGTTTAAAGCAAGTGAATATTATTTATTATTATTTTTTGAGTTACACACGCCCCCGCCCACTGAACTGTCGGCTTGAGGGTTACAGATCTAACAAACAAATGATTAAGTGAAAGCTACTCTTTGACTAGAAAGAATTCAAAACACATTAAGGTAAACTTGAAATTCTTATAACTAACAATTTAAATAGTAAAATCAGGATTCGAAGTAGTTATAAAAACAAAAATTAATCTGTGACTTTATACATATTATAAATACAATATAAATTAATATATAAAATTTGTCAAAAAGTTTTTTAAGTGGAGGGAAATTTGAAATTGATGATTCTTGTTCTTGTCTATTAATCGAGGCTTGACGTGTCTCCGCAGCCTTTTATGATATTTTCCAACGGCTATTACTGCTGTTTGGTGGATATGATAAAGGATAACTGAAAAGAAAGGGGTTAGAACTGAATGTGGAAAAGATAAAAATGATGGTGTGCAAGAAAGGAGGGAGGGAGAGTAAAAAAGGTAAGTTTGAGATTGAAAGAGAGAAAATAGAAACAATGAAAAATACAAATATTTGTGATACATGGTGGCACAGAATGGGACTTGCAAAGAACATGTTGAGATGGTAACAAAGAAAGTGCAATGGAAAGAATGCGTGTGGGAAGAGGAATTCGGGGAATCGATAATATTGAGAATGAATGTTGTGAATGTATATGAATGTGTTAGAAATATATTGATGTATAAAGCTAAAGTTTGGACGGAGGCTGAAAGAGAAGAAGTAAAAAGAGTGCAAATATATAATAGGAGTAGAGAGATCGACACCGATTGAGATTGTATTGCAGGAATGTGACAGGTATAAATGCTGGATGGATGATTTTAAAAAATTACGAAGTTTGAGAGAAAAGTGGTTTCGGATGAGAGTGAACGATTGTTGAAAATAACTTCCTGGCAGGAATTAATGAGATAAAAAGTAATAGATGTAGGAAACATTGGGTTCTGAAGAGAGAAAAACATACTATAGGCTGGGTGGTCGTTGAATGAATGGTACGACAGAGTATTGAATAGGAGAGGCATGAGCAACGAGGTAGAAAAGAGATTGAATGCCGTAGAAACGCAGGAGAGGGATGAAAGAATAAGAAATAGCAGGCATAATAAAAGATAAAAATGGATAAGAGAGGAGGGAGGGATGCCGGAGTACGTAAGGTCACAATATAGTATGGAAAAAAAATGATAGTGTGATTCAGACGTGGAAGCGAAGAAAGGGGAAACAGATAATGGTTGGTTAAGATTAAGAGACAAAATGTAATGGAATAGTGTGGAATGGAGATCAGAGAAAACTGGCAGAGAATTGGCCAGTATGTTTGGGAAATGAAGGTAGGGGGGTAAAAATAATGCGGAAGATTAAAGAAAAAATAATAGGGAAGGAATGGTAGATAATATGGAAGAATGGGAGGAAGAAGAAAATGAAGGGTGAAATTGGCGGGTTATAGAAAGGCACCTTTCTCTGTTCTCTAGGAAGAAGTAAAGCTATTTTCTTTTTTATTTTATTTTTTATTTATTAGATTGTATTTTATGAATTGAATTGCTATTAATTTGAAATGTTATTATTATAATGAATTGTACGTCTTATTTTTATGCCAATAAAGGTTTTGATTATATATGTATGTTATTTACACATATGTTATTTGCACCCACGTTGTCTTATTTGGCAACATACTAATGACAGCCAAGACTTCAGTAGTACTTAGTGCCGCAAAAACTAACTTCATTTGCGCCACAGAAAGAACACTCGTCTGATATACCATTGAGTACTGTAATAATTTTTTTAGTTGACGGCTGTAGTAAAATATTCTCCGAATATGAGCGTAATCTTGTATGCAGTACTAAACTCGAAGGACTATGAATCTACAAGAACCATATTTGAATTGAATTTTGTACGTTCCAGTATTGGACTCCTGATTTTAATTAAATAAAACCAAGTTTTCCAAAAATTCCATATATTTATAACATTTTAATGACTCCAGCCAGTGAATAAATGAAACAGTTTATATAGCCATGAGCAACATTGAATGCCTAAGCTTGACATATGATGTTATCGGCACATTGAACGTAGCTTCGCAGAATTGATAAATGATTAAAACACCCATTTAAACGTATATTCATCAGCTAATTAATTCAAACACGACCACAGCCGATTGCTGTCACCAACGCGGAGCGTGTCTTCGCGGGTCTTAGAGGGAGTTCCAGAAGAGAAAAGAGGATGGAGGATACAGCTCTTTCTTTCGCCGTTTACGATGTTTTTTTTTGCTTTTCTTTTGCGAGATCATATCAAGTGCAGAATATGTTCGTACTCTTTCGGAGCGCCTACTTTTCGTCTATTATGTTTTATTATAGACTTTCGCTTTGCGTTTTCAATTCAGGCAACGGAAAGATTGGGGTTTGTCCACAAGTTGTTTTTATACACGTAAATGAAAATTCTTTTAGAAACGACAATCAAGGTCGTCAGCCAAGCCAAGGACACCGGGGAGTAACACTCCTGTCCGGGGGGGGGCACGCGGGGAGACATGCTGAGTTGAAGCCAAACGCACAAAATTAACATCGTTTCTTATTTTCATGAGCCAGCGGAGTAAGTGACATCGAAAATAATAGCATCATATTTCGTACTAACCTTCCTTTTGCTATGGTTTTAGTCCTAATCAGGTGTCTTTCATGCCTTTTTTGTGCGATTGCATCAAGAAGTAAATACGAACAAGAAATGCCTTACATTTTTTTGTGAATGTCCATCGAATGTAGAAGTTGTACAAAAAAATAGGTACAAAACAAGAGAGAGGAATATATTTCGTGCTCTGTTTGCGCTCGCGCTTTTGGTGCCTCATTTTTTTATTATAGATTTCTAGCGATTTCGATTTGAACAAACAACCACTTTGTAAGGAAGTTGAACCCGCGTTCATTACTCTCTTCTAGAGAAAAGATTTACGACCTCCCTTTAAATGAGTTTATTGGCTTCTCGTTACCTCGTCTGCACTATAGATCGATAACAGCTTATTTCGACACACAACTTTGATGGGTTTAGTGAACTTCGGTGGGTGTTACCTTGGTACGAGCAGATTATTCAAGTTTTTGTATGGAACATACACCACCTTGAATGATTTCCGCGTAAAAGATTGTCACCACTATCGCGTGTTTGGCTAGTCACTGTCCTAAAAGGGGAAGCGCAACTCGTCTCTCGTTTGCACGTTAAAGCCGATTGGAGAGCAGCCCATCGTAGAATCATATAAACGTAATGTCGTGGCAGGAATGCTCACCCAAATAATTCCTTAAAATTCGCAACGGATAAGAACTCATCGCTTATTCTAAGGATATTCTCCATTCTCAAAAATTTCGACTAACATCTGCCCAATTGCTGCCGTCAGCATCAAAACCTACCGCCGTCAAGTCGGGCGCCAAAAATCTCTAATTTCATATAAAAAGCCACATCTATTCCTATTTCGAATAGACGTATTTTGAGTCTTGTTTCTGTCGGATCAAGAGGGAGTAATATTCGCACAGTTCTGACAGTCATAACAATCTAATAGGCTACAATCTCTAATAGGCTATTCACTCTAATAGCCTATTAAAGATAACACTATAATAGGCTATTCTTTTAGAGTGAGCAGTAGTGGCACTCCTGAATCTGTTTGAACGCTAAGTAAGCGCCAAGAATAAAACTATTAATTTATACTTGTGAATTTAATTACATTAAATTAAATTCATTCCTTCAACACTGAAAGCTCACAATAAAAAAATATCAGGTAAAGAAGATTCACGATTTTAAAATTTTCGGCTGAAATGTTTCGTTCCTTTAACATTTAAGTCGTTTATCTATTTTCGCGCTCATCTACTCATTTCATTGCCCTACCCGTGCATCTTAGATATCAATGAGGAAGAGAGGAGATCGCCAGCAAGAGAAGAGGGACACACTATGTGAGGCTTTCCTGGTCCGGAGAGGAAGCCGTGATACCACTCCCGAGTGACCAATCAAAGAGTGTTGAGCGAGAAAGCAACCATATTTAGTCGACACCGAGCCGTCCGTGCCAGAACCACAACAAAATCCTCCGCCAATCCAATCCGACGATCCGTGGACACCTACAGGTTCGCCATTGCCCCCGATAGCACCGAGAGGTATCCCATTACCTCCCACGCCGGGACAAGGATGGTTATACCGAGTTACGCCAGAAGAACATCGTCTCTTCCGGGGCATTTTCGGCGATGGCGTCTAACGTCACCACGTACCTCACTTCTTCGCAGACGCCGCCTTGCCTGCTTCGAAAATCTGTTGTTTTGCATTGCTCTCCTATTCACCTATGTATACCTACTTAGCATAATAATTCAAATGGACCGGATTCGATAAACTAGCCCACCTTGAAATCATAAAAAGAACAAAATGAGTTTTATGTAAGAGCATTTATGTTAGCAAAAAACTATAATCCATCAGACGTAAAAAAGTTTATATTTTATTCTGAAAACTGTTATAACCTAAAACAATATTTCTGGGAAACAATTACCCCTTCAGAAGAACTTCAGCAAATTTTAATGCCATTGTGGCAAAATTACTGCCATGACTTTTTCGTTTTTGAAAAAATTCTTTATATATATATATATATATATTGTATTCAATTAAATTTGACATTTGTCAAATTTATTTTAGTAGCAATAGCTATTAAGATGTTTGAATAAATTTTAGTTTAACTTTTTCATTTTGCAGTTAGTGTACGCCATGATTAACAGTACGGTGTCAATCATGGCGTATTTGAATTACTTTCGAATTACTTTGAATAATCATATTTGAATTGCTTTTGATTTTCCTATTAAACTTATTAATTAAGACACTTAAAGGAGCTTGATTTATAAACTGTGTTTGTCGAAGCCATTTTTGGATCAGCCATTCAAAGTGTGTTTTACACTTGAACACAGGGAAATTACAAAGTACATATTTTTCTACTACTTACGTTATGTTTAAGCAGGGCAAGGGCACTAGTTGTGGATCGGGCACTACTTCCGGACCGAAATATCTGTACTCTTAATTTCTAAAGTTAGCGATAAATGGCTGTAGTAGTTTGTTTTGTACGCATACCACCATACGGTTCTATCAGTTGTCACTGAGAGAAGCCATTTTGCATTGGACAAGACTGTTTATTCCAATTGTTGGCAAAGATTTCAAGC
>WYDF02036621.1:0-12609 GCA_009867245.2 Adranes taylori | reverse complement strand
CACATTAACTACCTCTTTAGTGAGTCCCTTTCTTGACTTTCTAATGGTTCCTATTAAATGAGCGTTAGCATTAATCACTTTATATGCTAGGGGCAAATTTGTGTACCAATTATTCGTAATCAGAGTCCGGCCTTGATTTAGAAGATCTTCAACGAGGAATAAGACAACTTCCTCTGGAATGACATTAGTAGTATCTTGTTTACCTGCATAAATTTTTATGTTGTACGAATATCCGGGCCCAGAATATATCTTGAAGAATTTGACTCCATATTTATGTTTTTTTGTTTTAATATATTGTCAAAATCGTAGTCTTCCTCTAAACATCAAAAGAGTTTTGTCAACGCAAATATATTCATCGGAGACATACAGCTACTTATTACTTGCTACTAAAATGTCATAATTTGTCATTTCTATCAGCCTCCAAATTGTCAGGAAAATGAATCATCCGCTATAAAATCTCAAAGCGATTTCTTGCCATAATTTTTTTTGCAAAATCGTTCCTATAGACAACACCGTGACTCCAGTAATCTGCAATGGCAGACATTTTGACCAAGCCCATCTATGCCACTACACATAGAATTTTTTTTATTTCCGCATTCGTAGTTGGGGTCCACTCATGCAAACGAGAATTTGGTGTTAGATCTGTAAGAAGTTGTGACGCATAATTATTTGTCTCATTGCAGATAAGAGGGATTACTCGGTCATCAACAACAGCGTCAAAAAAATTCCCTGGATTGCCATTCGCTAAAAGGGCTGCTACATCTGCTTTTACACCAGATGAAATTGAAAACGATGGTATGCGTCTGTAGTTGCCAAAGGTGGACCCCAATATAAATCTTTATCTTCATTCCTCTGCGGTTGTGGTTCTGATAATAGCTTCAACAACTTCATTTAGAGGAGTTGTGGACAATAACCTGCTTGTAGATGGTTGTGCAAAAGAATTATCCCGAGTAGACGTTGAAGACCGTTCTTGTAAAAATTCTCTTATCTTTTGTATACTTTCAGGTTGGGAATCTGAGGATGAAGATTCTTCCCCGTCTGAATCATATTCAAATAACGAATCGCTGTCCGAGCCCTCGAAAGGTTCTTCGTCGGATATTCCTTCGAAATTTGCCGCTTTTTCTTCCAGCTGTTCTTGTGTGAGAGGACGTTTTCCTCCACTCATCTACGTTACGTGTTAATTGGGCATCAATTTTTAGATGGCATTGAGCAGTTTCGTAATCAGGTTGTCGCGTGTTGGGATATAATTGGAAATATATTTGAGGAGTAGGACGCCCTCTATAATTTTCTTGTGCATAGATACAAACCATATCTCGCCTCGCATTTATTAATTTTAAAAATTATTACGACGTGTCATTTTCACAAAGGAAACTAATAATCCTACAGTTTTCAATAAAAATTAATATTCTCCAGTATGGCCAGTTAATAAAACACTCGTCCAACAAACCACATTCATATTTGCACCCCTAAAAATATCAAAATGTATTGAGATGTTATAAGATGTCTAATGGATATTTTTTGAGTCCAAAATATAAACATATCAACATTAATGTAATTAACTCATAAATTAACTTATTGAGAATATTCACATACACTCTCACGTACATATACAGACAACGCACGTGTTTTTTTAAATCAAATAGCTTTAATCGATGTGAATTTAAATAAACAAATCTTTTTGAAACCTGTTTAGAGAGAGAGTGCAACACCTTTATTTAGATTGAACGTGATAATTGTTTTTATGTTTAATTAAAACAGGAAAAAAAAGGAAATAAAAAGAGAAGTGTAAATAGTTTGTACGCACTTAATGACAGATTTTATAATAAACAAATTGTTTAAACGCAATATTCTAGTCTTATATATTGCGCAGGAAATCATCTAATTTTATGATAAATATTATATAATTTTTAACTGGTTGGTATTGATGCTTTTGGCAAGTCTCCAATGTAAAGTCACCTCCATTTTTTTCTCATCACAATTTATTCAGATTTGAAGTTTTGAAGGTTGATATAATTTGGCAATGTACCAAAATGTTTTTCAATACCTGCGCCTTCTTGAAAGTGCCTCATATAGATAAAAGCTCACATGGGATGTGATTTTTGTTTTTGGAAAAGGCTTACATCAATTACAAGCGTCATCCCAATAGAGAAGTTGCTAGAGATAGTGTGAGGTTGACTTGCTACTATACTCCATCTTTACACCATATACTATCCAGAATATAATATTTTTGGGACACCTACGCCTGTAGTAAGCTGATTTACAAAATGTAGTGCTTACTTTTGCTGCAGAAGACTATTCAACTTCCTCGAAGATTTTACAAATCTCAAGATTACTGTAATTCAAAATTACTGAAATTTGAAAACTAGCGGTTGAATACAATGTTGCCTACGCGGAATACAGTGGTTGTTTATTGGGACTAAGTGGGGCTTGTGAGATGGAAGCTTAAGGAAGAAATTACTTTGGTGGAAGTTAGGGATACAAAGAATAAGAGTTCTATTATTGGGCAGGATCTTCCTGGGCAAGTAGTTACTAGAGGCTTACAACTAATTTATTAAGCATAGTTAATTACCTGTTTATGAATAGGCGAAATCTTTGTCCAATTGCGTTTGGTCATAATTTGTATTTTTGAATTCGAAACTTATTATTTTAATCACGTTTAAATTAATTTAAATCGTGTTGAGAATTTTCCAATAATTGTTTTTATTCTGAAATTATCTTTGTTGTTGTATGATTGTGTGGAGTCGGACTGTGTAAGCGGTAGGGCGGCTTGTCACCGACTATCATTACTTCAATAAGCGAGGTATGAGAAATATGAGCTATAAAACTTGATGTAATTGACTAAGCTTGTAGTGTCTTATTTCGTAACAATTAATCTGTTTCGAGGGTTCAATTATAATCAGATACGAGTCTTACTCTCTGGTGTAATTTACATTTCCTACATTATTACTCGAATTGGGAAGATTTGGATACTTGAAAAACTTCCAAGGCATCGATTACTCCGTCCGGGAGAGGTCGCCGTTGCCTCTGCTGTTAGAAATATGATGTGATAGGTAGATTTATCAAATGACTGGGCTATTTTCGGAACTTGTGGTGTTAGGACATTGGTTAGCGTAAGGGGAAGTGAAGGGAATTTGCCTTGCCTGGCTGATGTTAGAAAAGCCGGATATAAGTACTCTCCTCTGAAACTTAATGTGATGCAGCTGCCAAATTCTTGGCTTTTGCCGAGTTAATTTTTCCAAGTCTTTATGAATAGAAGAAATTTGGCTGGTATATTGGGTAATTTTGTTTGTCAAAACGCTAGTACGTGTTTGTGATCTATATGCAACATCCCTAAGGTAGTCGAAGGCTTGCGTTAGGACTGGCGGTGGAGGTTTAATCTCTGCATGCTTGTATCTTGACCGTTGGAATGAAATAATTAAATTTTGGTGGAATGAAATAATTGGTACTAGTATATTCGTCTCATGTATAGTGTTAAGCAGCCATCTTGAGCGCAGCGAGCATCACGTGCATCTGAGTTTTAGATTACTTCGGCAGCTGACAGTGACTTTCCAATTCACAGAATTCAAACATCTGTGGAGTCATCTCCTTGTCAGGTTGAGCCGATCATCTGTTTTTTTTTTGGGATGCGTGTGGGATGATTTTCATTGATTATCTTCAGAAAGGAGAAACAATCAGCGGCGAGTATTATGCGAACTTACTGCAACGCTTGAGTGATGAAATCAAGGTAAAACGACCGCAAGTTTTGCTTTATCCCGGCTATGCACCAGTTCAAACACTCGTCATCGCGATGGCCAAATAATTTGTTAAAATGTAAGATCTTTGCTTCTATAACTGTTTCCTTTTGATTAACCAGCGCTGACGTAGTCCAACAACCAATCGTGTAACCAGATTTACGACAAGCTCCGAACAATTGTACCCCTCCCCGCACTAGAAGGAAATATCGATAAACAGTGAAACCAATTCCTTAATAATAATAATTTCCAAAATTAAATAGCCTTAACGAAGTATTTCACTTAAGTAGATGTTCTGCGAGTTGTGCAAGATACTCTGCCTTCTTCACCAAACACTTACATTTCCTCGCAGCACAGGTATTTTACCCTAATCTCTATTACACCCACTATTATTACCCCAATAAACCAATTAAATCCATCACACAGCAGTCAGAAATGCTCTGGTACTAAATGACTGTCAACAGCGCCCTCTGTATCCTACCAACGCAACGTCTAAATTCATAACTGCAGGATACGAGTTACGACTCTATTCAATAATATATTTTACATCACTGATTACTCGAGTTCACGATCAAACATAACAATATCTGACATTCAGGTCTAACCTTGCTATTTATTTATTAAATCTTAAACTGCTGTCATCGAGCCAACAAGGTGAATAAAAGCATTTATAACGCTACACACTTACAACGGCTGCAGAATGAAAATATACATAAGGTTATATTATAAAACCCATAAATTATGAGCATTCTGAGATTACGTATTAGTAGGCCATACGGTCTATATTATCGTAAAAAACCTGAAAAATTCATTAGAACTATAAAATGTCATTTGGTACAAAACTTTGTTAAGATCAAAAGACTGTGAGTCTGTGCATCCATGTATAAGCAAGTAAGCGCGTTTATGCATATATCTTTTTCGGCCTTTTTATGATTGATTCGGGATGTAACGATATATTATTTCAGGCATCTTTCTTTGACGTTTGTTAGAGAGAAGAAGAAAAAAAAAAGATTGACGTTCAAACTAAATAGACGTTTTTATAGTTTACGATTGCATTTAGCGGTCGACATAAAACATAAGAGTTTTACGAGTTTTGTTGAAGATTTAGTAAGTTCATCACAATAATATTATTATTATTGACAACTATTAAAATAACTATTAAATCAGTAGCGGTTGTGATCTATAAGCTCCCATTTCCGCGTCCAGAATAATCGCATGAAACCGATTGTAGACGCGACGGAGAATTTAAATGGGTTACAGATTTGATTTTTAAATTTCTTTTGTTCCAAAATTCAGACCTGAGGCTATGTTTTAGGTTCCTCCACAGTACCACAAAATAATGGGGGTTACGGCAATAGTTTTTCACATTATCTAGTTGATCCGGTTCTGGACTTCTTCATTAGGGTTCTCATTCATTATCTGCAGCATTTCAGCTCTTCTTACAGTTCAGTTTTCAACTATGTCTTTTACCTTCAATTCCCTTCTTGGGTCTGTATCTCTACAGTACCATATCGCATCCTTCATTTTTCTTATTACTTTGTTCTGACTCTTGGTTATTAGCTCCAATGTTGATAAGAGATAATAACTCTTATACTGATTTTAAAAGCTACAACCTATTTTTGATACGCCGTACACTTTTGTCTTTCCCGCGAACTTTACTCAATTAAATTTTGGTCTTTTATGTCCAAAATGGACAACCTCCGCTTACAATAATTTTCAATCCTGGTTAATGCTTTCTCTAATCTCTTGGCTGCAACGAATTTGTCTATCCCTTTTGCAAATACCACTATATTATCCGTAAAATTCATCTTGGTTGCTCTTATTTGTGGGAAAATTCGCTGTGAAAATATTGTACAATATTGGGCTTATAGAAGAGCCATGTGGTAAGCCTTATTTTGCCAACATCCACTTAGAAATTTTTTCTCCGACTTTTACAACTATACATGAGTGTATAGTTGCAACTATATCTTTTTCTGCTCCTAATTTGACCAATTTGTAAACCAGACCATTCCTCCACACTCTATCGTGCGTACGCCTTTTGGACATCTAAAAAGGCGTACTACATTGCTTGCTGCTTGCATTTTTTTCTTTTTAGTTTCTTGATTAATACAATTTTCCAATATTGCCGCTTGATTTATGGCCGCCAGTTCTCACCTGGAACCAAAGTGTGTTAGTGGATTGACGTAATTGTCTTCCGCCCACTCTTGTATTTTATCTTTCAGTAAACTTTCTAATATTTTGGCCATACCATCCAATAACGATATTGGTCTCCTATTACTCGGGATGCTTGAATCTTTATCTACTTTTGGTAATATGATGACATTTGCTTTCTTCCATTTTTTCGGCTAGTAATGTTGATTTAGTACTACGTTATATATATATATGGTGGTTATATGCAGCACTACTTCTTTTGGGAGTTGTTTCAGCGCTTGGTTCGGGATACTATCTTCTTCCGGTACTTCTTCGTAGTTAATAATTTATTTTTTTCAAGAACATCTTCCGTTTTAAATCATTCCTCATTATTTTTACGTAGCTTTCCAATTGTTTTTATTGCTACCTCCAGTTTCTTTTCTATTGCTTCTTTTGTTGTCTTCATTTGAAAATTGTTTGTAGAAATAATCCGCTATTGCTTCTGCTATTGCGCCGTCTTTGAACACCAAACCATCTACTGTTTTTATGGTTATGTTTGGATCTTTTGACCTTACTAATCCAGTAATCAGAATTTGTCTTTAACTTCAATTGCTCCATCAAATTCTCTCCTCCAGCTTTCTTCTTTCTTGTTCTTTAATAAATTTGTAACTTCTCTCTGGCGTTTTTTATAGTTTACCTTGTCCTGTTGTGCTCTGTTGCCTGCTCCTATTTTTTGGGTCCCAACAGTCTTTGGGTCCCAACAGTCTTCTAGCAATGTTTTCTCCAAGAAGCGTATGCCCCATTTGTTTATTACATTAGCATTACATACGGCTTCTTGTATTTTTTGGTTAGCTCTTACACGACTTATTCTATACCCAACTTATTTTGCGGTATAAGTCCTTTTATGATTTTCAAATGTCGCATCCAGTTTACTTTAGTTTTTGCCTTGTTGACCTTTTGCCTGGGCCCGTATCCATAACCGCCTGTCTGAGTTAAGTGCGTATATCAGTTTTGGATGTAACTTATCTTTCATGTTGTGTGTTATATAGATATCGATGATATCTCCTCTTCCTCGGGTTGGGATGTTTATGATATCTTCTGGCGCCTGAACGGCGATATTTGAATAATTCCTTCCATATTTTAAACTTGTCTTTCCAGCACTATCTGGGCTTCTGCAACCCTAGTTACCATGTTTCGCATTCTGATCTCCTCCTACCTATCGTTCTGCCATGTTTACAACTAGCTACGTTGCCACGAACACGGTTTCTTTGTTATTCACCATTGTTTTTATGCCTACCGCTTCACTATTAGTTAAGTCATATTCAACTTTTGTTCCGCACACACGTTTCCTTGCTACTATTAAGATCCTTCCATTCCTCTAGGTCTTCCCTCTATGTTCTTCCTAAACATTTTACATCCCGGCTCTTACATGAGTCCCCTTTTTTAAATGTGTTTCTGTTATTAACATCACAGATATGTCGATTTTCCACATTAATTGGTGTCGTTCCTCCGCATCATCTCTCCTTAGCCCACTGGCGTTCCACGTGGCTACACATTTGATTAAATAATGAAGTTATTTTATATACTTATATATCTAGAGGCAGTGGCATAGCCAGGATTGTGGGAGACGGCATAGATTAGAATTTTTTATACACTTCCTAATAGTAGTAGTTTAAAACGCGGATTCGAGCCAACCCGCCAGGACCTTATCTCAACTCGTTCTACACGTAAACGTAATCAGGCTGTTACTTATGGAGTCTTATTATAAATTGTTTGTTTATTTGATACCCAAACTCGAAAAGTAATTAGATTTGTAATTAAAGATGGGTACGCACTTCTATTGTAAATAAGTATATACTAGATATAATAGATATTGTAAATTCTAAAGCATCAAAAACTCAGTGTCCCCTCCTCCTCCACAGTCCTTGTCGTTGTCACGTGACCGATTTGTAGCAAAAGGCGAGTGTACTAGTATTTTAATTTAAAATGTGATTAAGTCTTCATTTGCAACAACGCCAGATGGCTTACAGGTGAATACACAATTGAATCAATATGACTACTCAAACGATTTTAGTCCAAATGAAAATTTATTTAGAATAGGGCAAATAAATAAAACCAATAAATAATAATATGAGATTGTGTTGAGAAAATATATGTTTAAATAAATACAAAATTACTTTGCAAGTTATTGTACGTACAATATTTTATTAACAACACTTTTGAACATAATATATAAATTAATATACGAGAGAAAAAAATATATGTTCAACCCCAATGGTGTGGAAAGTCCTCATACTGAACGTTAAATAGCTTATGCGGCGTAAAAGACGTCGCGTTCTAGTACGTACCAGTGAAAAGGTTGGCGAAAACACACACACACATACATATCAAGGTAAATTATTTCGTAGACTGGTGTAGCTTTCTACGACAAATCACTAACACACAGACACATATGTAGTGGTTTTATTCGTCGCGGATTACTTCCATAAAAATCGGCAATTTAATATATGATTTAGTCCCATTGGCTGGCTTCTGCATTGACAGGGGTAGCTATTGTTACGATTTTCGCTTGTTCTCTGTTCTGATTGGAGGAACAACTTATGTCGTCGTAGATTTAGGCAGATAGATAATACAAGATTAATTGTTAAAATGTCAAACGTTTCAAAAATACTTTTTCATTGGTAGTAGTTCTACATTTCGTAAGAATGATAACAAACACTGTTGCATAAGCCAATGCCTCTTTAGCCGTCGATCACACAGATGTGACACTAGCCAAATACGAGGCTCTAGAAACATATCTCTACCAGATATTTGCATATAACAGGTCTGCTCCAAGATGCAATTTTCGAATTGTGGTCTTCGGAGAGAATTTTCCGCGCGAATTCGTAAGTCTTAATTCTTAATTACGATCATATCTTCTTCTCGGTCAGCGAGCGTTTATCGCTGCCGTCAGTTGATTTCATCCAGATTGTGTTGTAATAAATATTCAAATATTCAGCAATTATCATATAATCACCACACCATATATTAAAAATCTACGCAAGAAAAAAAAACAACGGTTAAGTATCAAACAGCGTTCTTCTGTTGGATCTTTCTAATACCATCTTCATTATTTTTCTAAACTGTAGTGGCAGTCTCCTTTAAAAGCAAGAGCTAAGCCTTCCAAAATCTTATATAATTTATTCATTTATTACATATTGTCACGTTCTATTTTGGAGGAGAGAGTTGCTCTCCGACGTAACGTTGGTGAGAGCGGAGATATTTGTAGGAGTTGCGTAGCCTTCCTGCTCTCAGCTTAGAGGTACTTAGATCAATTATTGCTTTATAAGAATGCGCTTTGTTTTAATACGTGCCTTAACACTAAATAAAGTTATTATTTTAGGTATTGAGTTGGAATGTTGTAATTATAATCCCCTTGTCATCCAACAGAATTTAAAATAAAACACTAGACTGGACCATTGCTAAGGTGAGCGTACCTTTCAGATTTAATCATAACTCCTGTAGCTAAAGAATTAATGGCAACGCCAATCCTTAGCACTAGTTGATAGTCTCTATATTTCAGGTAGCAAAACATTTCAACAAAATTATGGCGTTATACATCACCAAACTGAACCCTAACAAAATTATAGAATTGATGTACTTACATTACAGCAGATATACCGTCACTAACTTAAATTATAAATTATTTTTATTGTCAACGCACAGTGATCTTAATTGTTCATTTAGATTTATTTGAAATTACCTTGTTCAATAAACTTGTTACTAAATAATTTTAATTTATTTTATTCGTAGAAATCATGTTTAAAAATTGTCTAATTTGTTCTCAAAAATACTGAGTGCTAGATCCTGATAGGTATGATGCCTAATTATTTAATGCCACCCCGTTACTAAAACTGACATTCTGCTTTATTCGTGACTTTATTTTAGTCAGAATTAATTCATTATATTTTCACTGAACTACCGGGCAGAGCCTTTGGCGGCAGATGCCAAATCTTAGTGTTTTTTCAAGCGCGTGGTGTGTGTTTTTATTCATTCCAGTCTCCCCTCCAATTCGACTGTTTAGACACCAGTATGCATATTTTCGGTCATGATTATTTCGTACCTAATTAAAACGTACATCTAGAACACATGTGTGTTCTCCCTCTCTATTAGGTGATATCGGCCGCTGAACTATGCTTCGTGCATAACTCCTACGTAAAAGCATTTATTTATGATTTGATTAATTAGCATAGGGGATAATCAATAAATAATAAGTCTGTCTACAAAAATTATTCATTAAGAAAGGAGCTACAGATTTAAGGAACTTCCAAGACGTTAAAATTTTTCCAAGTTGCTTAGTGTAATTTCAAAAATGATTAATTGGATGAGAATTTGTTATTTGAATGCTTTGAAAACAAACCGGTCGTTGGTTGAAAGAATTGTCGGCGCTATTGGCAAATTAAACATTGGAGTTTTGGAATACTGTTTTAATTTCTATTGGTCTAATATTTTTATTTATTTTATTTTTTATTCAGTTTTTCGACTAACCAATATTAGAACTTCCTTTTTTTTAAAGGAAAACTTTTATTAGCTATAAAGAAGCGACAACGGCTTAATATTATTTTAAACCAAAGGTTTCACATTTAAATCTGAAATTCACGTGTAAATGTACCTATAAAAGTTTTATCCCTTCGGTAAGAGGTAAATACAACACAAGACGCACAAAAAAAAATACTGGGAAAACAGAAAAAAGTCACAAAGGCGACTAGGGACCATGTTGATAGAAACAAATGACTGCGGCAACGAACTGAATGGAAATTGCGTCCTGCGTCCCCTATGTACGTATCCGGAATTTCCATGAAGCGTTATTCGTTTCTCGTGCATTCACTAGATGTCTTAAACTTGTTCGTTTCGAGCGAGCTAACTTTTAAATTGTCTAATTTAGTTGAGTCGAGACGAGGAGGACTGGAATCAAAAGAGAAGAAATTTCTTTTTTATTTCGTAAGATATCACGATGAATTTATCATTTTGCAGACGACTGTTGTATACTGCTAAAACGGAATTAAAAATTCAGAATGTGAATGTTTATTTAAGAATTGCACGTTTCATTAGTGTCTTCTATGCACTATTGCCAATTATCTCGTATTGCGGTTCTAGCATAATGATAGCAAATGACCAGAAACGGAGTTATATATTGGTAATTTAATCTCTAAAACTATAAAATATTGACCTAAGTAGAAATAATTAGTTGATTTATTGAAATGACTTATTTCAAATCTATATTAGGGTTGCCAGGTTTTTAAATATTTTAATCTGATATCGTATTGAAGTTGATGAGGGTAGGAAGAAAAATAAACTAATGTAATTGCATAACAGAAAAGTATTCTATAAATGAACCTGATAGAATAGAAGACCTTTAGCCCTCTAATCAACTCTTGTTAATGTTACTTCTTCGACTTAAAGCATATCCACTCGTTTTAAATATCATATAAGCCTATGCACCAACAGCAGAGATCGTTGAAGAATTTTACCAACAATTAGGACATTGATTAGGATGAATAAGAAAAATGAAGTGACGTCAATAATAACGGGCACCTTCGACGCTTAGGTTGGGAGAGATATGGTGACAAACGTTACATGGATTGGCAATTGAACACGAAAGAGGGGCTCATACGATTCTCCCAAGAACATAAATTATTGAGAAGCAATACTCTTTTTGAATTATGCCCACCCCTGTAGACTTTACATCCTGAAGTTTCCAGCAGATTCAAGTCAGACAATTGTAAGAAACCAGATCGACTTGATTATGATACCAAAAAGATTTAAAAACTCTATCGGTGAAGATATTAAATATTAGAAAATTAAAGGCGCGGACATTTAACAACAGGTTCACGTATCCTTAAGAAGAATCATCGGAAATATGAGTAAACACGAAACGGACGCAGTTTTTAAACGGGAGACACTAAAAAGTGCTATTGATGTGGCAAACAAGACGATTTTGCTGCAGGATGGAGTAAAGAAGAAGGAATGGATGACGGATGAAATCCTTGACATGGTGGAAGAGAGAAAGCAATGAGAAGGCAACACAAAAATCAACGGAAATACCAAGAAATAAATAATAAAAGAAGCAAAAGTGCGCTGGCTGGAGGAGAAATGTGATGAAATCGAACAATATGACAGAAGATATGACTACCATACCGTGCACAAAAAGATCAAGGAGTTAACTACCGAAAGGAGAACCAACAACCCCCACTTGAGGCTGATAGACGGAGATGGAAACCTTATATCAGATGACTTGAAGCTTATGGGCATGTGGAAAGATTACGTAGAGCGACTTTTTAATGATGAACGCAAAATGATATGGGATCAAGATGACAATGTGACTGGATCCACAATACTGAAATCTGAAGCGGAAAAAGCAATTTCATCGCTATAAAACGACAAAAACCCCAGCACAGATGACATACAAGGTGAGATCCTAAAGCTTTTGTGCGAAACGTATGACCATTTCCTCAATTTTCTGACAGAACTTTTTAACACCTTTTACGAAAAACTGGATATTCCGCCGTGGATAATGTCTGCCGTCAATCTTTGTAGCCATACCTAAAAGGGACAAGTGCAAAATTGTGTGATCTACACCGATTAATAAGTCTGATAAATCACATTACTAATGTTTTTACCAAAATTATCCACAATTGAATATACAGCAAATGCGAAGCAAATATATCCGAGTCACAATTGGATTCCAGAAAGCACTGGACACAAGAGA
>WYDF02036620.1:0-25935 GCA_009867245.2 Adranes taylori | reverse complement strand
AGAGATAGATAGAGATAGATAGAGATAGATAGAGATAGATAGAGATAGATAGAGATAGATAGAGATAGATAGATAGATAGATAGATAGATAGATAGATAGATAGACAGAGAGAGAGAGATATATATATATATAAATAGATAGATAGGTAGATTGGAATTTTTCCTTTATTGTAATTTTTTCTACTTCATTACAAATTCAAAAATAAGATACATTCAATATAATACACAATAACTAAATCATCATCTCAATTTGATATAAAATTCGAAATCACAATCATTATCTTTTCATCACATTCTTCTTCTTCAAGTTGTTTCCGACTTAAATTGTAAGAGACATAAGGAAGGTCTTTATTTTCTTCAATATATCCTCTCTATTTTCCTCGACTACTACACCATTTCCCCTTCCCTCATCCATTTCCTTTTATTTCACCAACAACTGCTCTACTTATCCCGAATCTCCCTATCGCCGTATGCACTTTCTTTCTTATTTATCTTCAAATTGTTTGCCTCATCCCCATCCCCTGATATGATCCCTTTATTTCTTTCTGTTTATTTCACCCACTATTTTCATTATTATATCTGCTCCCTTACCTCTGCACCCCAAACTTAGCCTCCAGTTCTCCCCTACATTTCTTTTCTCCTCACTCCATTCCAATCTCTCACATTCATTCATCCAGTACTTATTTCCCCTCTCCATTCCCACTTGCAACGTTGTAGTTTGTATTGTGTCCAGTTTCCGTCATTTTTGTCCTGCATATAGATAGATAGATAGATAAATCCTTTATTGGCACTTATTCTACTTCATTACAAATTCAAAAATAAGATACATTCAATGTAATACATAATAACTAACTCATCATCTCAATTTGATTTAAAATTCGAAATCACAATCATTATCGTTTCATCACATTCTTCTTCTTCTTCAAATTGTTTTCGATTTAAACTGTATGGCACATAAGGAAGGCCTTTATTTTCTTCATTATATCCTCGACTACTACCCCATTTCTCCTTCCCTCATCCATTCCTTTTATTCCATCAACAACTTCTCTACTTATCCCGAATCTCCCTATCCCCTTATGCACTTTCTTTCTTATTTATCTTCAAATTATTTTCCTCATCACCACGCTCTGATATGATACCTTTATTTCTTTCTATTTATTTCACCCACTATTATAGCCTCCAGTTCTCCCCTACATTTATTTCCTCCTCACTCCATTCCAATCTCTCTTTTCATTCCTTCACGCAGTGGCTTCACTTTTCCTCTGTCCTTCCACATATTCTGCACCGTCGTTCTTGTGGATTCATCCAGTATTTATTTCCCCCCCCCCCCCCTCATCATTCCCACACCTAAACTTCGCAATCATCTTTCTCTCATATATACTTAAACCTGATACCAAATATTAACACATCCTATCTTCATTCATAATCCATTTATATCTCTTATTATACTTACTACATACTATCTTTTCTTCCCTCTACTGCCTTTCAGCGTCCTTCATTCTTTCTGCTATCTCGCTCACTCCCTCCTCTCCTGCCAACAGTCTCTCACACTACAGTCTCTTACTATAGGCCGATCATCCCACTTTCTCATTCACCTTTGCCCTACACCTAACCCATTCAGTCACACATTCCTCCTTCCTAGTTCTCATGATTCCTTCCTCATACACCTCTTTCACTAACCTGCTACTTTCATCACTCAATACTTTCTGCTCAAAGTTCACAATTCTTAATCCATACTTTATGCTCGCCTAATTCCTGCAGAACAATACCATTAGGCGTGTTTCTATCCAAACCTAGCATTCTTTTCATACAACCTATCTGCACCTTTTCTAACATCTCTCTTTATTCAACAGCCCATAATTCTGCTCCATACATCATTATACTGTTCACGCATATGTTCATAATCTTTATCCTCATTCTTAAAGTTTCTCCAAAATTCCTTTCCCCCATCATTCTCATTCTTTCTATAGCATCTCTTGTTTTTTTGTCGTCGCCTCCATCTGATCTGTCAACCTTCCATTTTGCGATAAAACGAATCCCAGATATCTAATATTCTTCAACCTTTCTATTTTACATCCCCCTACACTAAACTCATCCTTTCTACATTCTCTTCCTCCCTTTTTTATACGGTATATATACCGTATACAAAAAATCTCTCTGGTTTTGTTCATTTTCAATTGTACTAAACCAGTGCTTCCTATTTACTATGCAAGATTTTGTGCAGGTATTATTGTTGATTTCTTTTTTCACATTACTACAATAAGTATCATATAGCTCTTCAACATTTAATGTACCGTAATTCCAGACTTCTTACAAGATTTCCCTATATGTCCATATACCTATAGTAATGTTGATTTCAACACTACAAATTCCATATCCAATTCTAACTTTTTGCTTAACCAGGATCTGCTGTCGGATATTTTGAGTAACCAGTACAATAGCATTACCTTTGTTCTTATCTAACACTATTTTTATTATTTCAATTTCATATGAGTTTCCACTTATATTATTATTTTCAATTAGGGATCTTACTAAACGATTGTTTTCGGACCACAAGTCCTCGTCTATTACTCGATTTATTTTTAAAGTAGACAATCTTCCTTTTGGGTTTGATATTTCAAACTTATTTCCGGCTTATTTTCTTATATGCTCTTGGGGATTTTTTAATTCTTCATCATTTTCATAACCAATAATTAGTGACCCCTAGGTGCCAAATTTACATTCCGATAAGCCTATGTTTAGCTTATCTAGTTGAATCTCATTTTTTATTTTTTTAAAGAATATATTCAGCATTCATATTTGGGTCGGTGTGTAAATATGCAAATATAAATTTTTACATACATTTTAGCATTTATGCAAATCTGTTGAAATTTTAAATGAATCTTATGAAGTTGTACAACTGAGTTATCTCAACCAATATATAATTGTATCAACAATTTTTCGAAGTATCATTTGTAAAAAAGAAATTGAATGGAATATTTCACAAGTCGGCATCAAAGTCAGAAAAACGTACGTATTTTTTTTTATTTTTATATTTTAAATACAAAATGTACGTTCAATAGACAATAAATCTATTTTTATTAATATTAATTATATAATACTCAAAATTCTTGTAGTATGGGAAAGTTTGGCGGAATATTTTTTCAAAATAGTTTAAAGCCAACAGATTTTGTTGTTTACTGTTCGAGGCCCGGTCTAAGGATTTGGTTATCGGATAATAAAGGAAGTGTACAACAAACACTTTTATTTAAGGTAAACTTTAGTTTATTAAAATACAGTCACGTTTACTTTTAATTTTTTTATTTTTTCATATGGACGAAGTTGTTCCTTGTGGTTTTTTCACAAAAAAAGTTTATTATTATTATTAATACAATAAAAAATTATTAGCCTTAGTTACATCACATCATTAACAACAGAGTCAACTTTAACAAATTTTTTATTTGTCACTATATTTGTGACTTTTTTTGTTGTATTTGTACCACTTTTTTTGTTTTGGGGAGGATCTTAAAGGTAAATGTCCGACCACAGACTCCTCTCGCGTGCCTAAACATGATTGCGTGAAGAACCTATGAGGATGGAAGTCCGCAATGCTCTTCCCATTCCTTACCCAACAGCAAGTGCCTGCCTGGTAAGGTGGTGAGACGCGAGCGGACCCCTGACTCATTATACCCGTGAGACATTTAGGTGCCCGTTTCACTGACCCTCATGGCGCTACCAGCCTCCTTGGAACCGCGTTAGCATTACTTAGGAGAGACTAGAGAGATGTAGATGCCAAAGTCACTGTAGATGTGAAGATGCAGATATGCAGCCTTTTGCGGTTGGAGATCAATCCTTGTCACTCCGTCTCTTCTCGGACCATGCCTTTATGTCTGTTATCATTTGATGCGTTCAGCGTCCTTTACTCGAGTTGTCCCTCTCCTCTTGCCATCTCGCGTATAATTTACTTCTGGCAGCTTCTTTAGCAGCGTTTAAATCTTCCTTGCGCTTGCATCTTTTACGAACATCACTTATTTCTGCCCTTTCTAGAACCAGGAGCTTTACGGATAGTGTTGTCGCTATTACGTACAGAGCTTCCGTGAGTATTGTCCTGTACGCTCTGGTGACTCCTATTAACTAATGAGGCTGCTGAATGAGTACCATTCATTCAGCCATGCTGAATGAATGACACTAAGGAGGACTTGCCGTTTTGAGGTGCTAAACCCTTTTGCCGTTGGCATGAATTTTCTCAGGTTGGTCGCTTGGTCCATGGCTTTTGATGCAACCCTGTGCATGTGGTCAGTAAATGACAGATTTTTGTCCAAAGTGATACCGAGGTATTCTATGCTGGTTGGTGTTTGAATTTCCTGCCCGGCGACAGCCAACTTGAGCTGCCGAATTAGCCGTTTCCAGCTGAACAAAATTGCTTCTGTTTTTTCTGGAGCAACTTCTAGATCGTGTTCTCTTAGCCATTTTGCGACAATTTTATGGAGGTGTTCAAAACTATTTCTAATCGGGACTCCTTCTAGCTACTCCTATTAAAGCCATGTCGTCTGCAAATCCTATAATTTGGACTCCCTCAGGAAAGTGCTCTTGGAGCAAGTTGTCGTACAGTAGGTTTCATAGGAATGGTCATAGAACCATTCCTGTGGAACTCCAGAGGTCAGTTTTCGTTTTCTAGTGCCGCCCGGTGCAGGGTATATTATGCTTCGATGATTGAAGTAGTCGTCCATGACCTTCAGTAGGTATATGGGCAAATTACGTTTAATTGCTCCCTCGAGGCTTTTGTGGCAGTTTGCGGAGTTGATCGCGTTCTTGACGTCCATCGTCACCATCGCGCAGAGTTTCGGCGTGTGTGTGGGTCCAGCCAAAGCCTCCTTTGGAGCTTTACTACCTTGTCGATGGCGTTGACAGTGGATTTGCCCTTTTGAAAGCCGAACTGATTTGTAGCTAACCTCCCACGACTTTGGATCCAGGTCTCCAACCGCCCTAATAGTATTCTCTCGAAGATCTTTGCCATGGTATTGAATAGGCAGATTGGCCGATAGCTGTTAACTGCTGCTTGCTTCTTGCCCTTGAGGATTAGTATGAGTGTGAAGCTTCTTTCCAGGATTTTGGGAATTCCCCGTTTTCAATGCATTTGTTGAACACGTGCAAGAGTGCTTTGCTGCTCACTTCGGCCAGGCTTCTTATCACCTCGTTTTGGATTTTGTCTGGCCCCGATGCTTTCTTCGTTTTGAGTTCTCTATTTGCATTCCGTAGCTCTTCCTCTGTAACTACTTTGAATTACAGTGATTCAAAGTAATCACTTTGAATTAGAATGATTTGTATCACTTTGAATTATATAAATTGTATTATTTTAAAATTATTCGTAATGCACTTCGAATTATTTCACTCTTGTAATGAAGATTTTTTTATGCTTGAACAAATAAATATTAAAATAAGAAAAAAAATATGTTTTTAGGACATTTTGACGAACGACTGTCCAGAAATACCTATTCTGAATCCAATTTCGATTAATATGATACGTCAAAGGCCAATTAAAGACCCGAATTTTGGACGACTGTTGCCGTTTGCAGAAAAATTTCTTGTTAGTCATACTAATGATACGATTTATGTTTTGGATCCAAAGGAATTAAAGATAATTGCAATTCTTAGTCAATTAAGAGCGTAAGTGTGGATTATAATTTTATACTTTTAGTTTTTTTAATAAATTACAGCCAATAATAATAAGCATCTTTATTGCAAGAACTTCCACATACGACCTTACAAAGGATATCCACCGAGGCCTTTCTGCCAATTATAACTATTTTTTTTACTGGCTTGTAAAAAGTTTATTGTGATTGGTGAGCTGCTAAAATAGTTATTAATTTTTTACTTCCATTGTTCTTGTCAAGTGAAATGTCACCTGGAAATCCATGTTTTTATGTCACTTGAGACACATTCTCGGAAATATTGTTCAGCGAAAAACAAAAAATAAATGAGTAATTTGCCAACAATTACCAATGTTTTCTATTATTGTTGCTCAAATAACAAATATAGGTTTTCTGTAAATTCTAAAATGTTATTTGAATATTTATCGAATAGACAAATCAAATTCAATGGTCAAAAGGTCGTTTTTAGCATTCAATGTGTCACTAAATAATAAATTTCGCAACTTGTCGCTATGACAACCGACATTCAACAATTATAATATATACATGTAAGGCCTACATAATAGCTCATATATGTAAAGTTACAGGAAAAATTATTTTATGTTCTATGAGACATATATACTGCTTTTACAAATAAATAAATGTTATCAGTGGCGGGTGCACATTATAATATTGGGAGGGGTTCAAAATGATTATTTTATTCAGAAATTCAGTTTTAAAATTAGAAGACGGAAATTTCGCTCGTATAGAGTATATTGTACTGTGTCGAATGAACGTAGTGCCATTCCTGCAAATGGTATAGAGCGAGACGTTGCTACATTAAAAATTTAACAAATTTTTTAATATACTTCAGGAACTATAAAAGATAGGACACTTAAATAAACTATATTATATATAAAGCTCGTTCAATTTTATTTGAAGCAATTTTGCTAAAATTACAAACTAACATATACACATGTTGTTTTTTGGTTTGTAAACTTTGCGATCGATTTACTTGAGACCGGCTATTGTACTTCATTAAATATCTCGGTTCCTATGAAAGTTGAAAAAATAGAACTTGGGGAACAAGTGTAGGGCCCAGGGAGCTCAATTTTATGCAAAGCGGACGCTAAGAAAAAGTAACTCAAAAGCGGTAGTGGGAAAAAATTAAGGCTAAAATAGCAGAAGACCGCGCCAAAGCAGACAAATTCATAAGACCAAGGCATCTGGCCTGCTCGAAAAGAGAGTCAAGAGGGATGGTTGGCCAATGCTAAACCGGACAGCACAGCTGTCAGCGCCGTTGGAAAATGCTGGGAAAATGTGAGTCAAGAGCGGGCGAAAGCCGCGGGCAAACGGACAGCGAAGCTGTACGCGCTGTAGTCAAATATGGGGACCGTGGGGATTCATGGGCAGGCGATTTATAGGTTACACTAATGTAGTTTACTCTAAACACTATTGTGTTAATTGAATTTAATAGACGACTTAAAAGGTTACAGTCAAAACTAGAAGGTTCAACTTTTATTTTACGCGTGATATAACAAAACGTACGACTTGCAGTATATGAAAGATGAGGTGGCGATCATGTCCACGAATTTTTAATAAAAAATGTGACGAGCGGTCTTTTTGAATTTTAGTTATTGTTCCTTCCAAAAAAACCTAGTGATTTTTCTAGGTTTTCCAAATCTTTAGTAAACCATATTTTTTAATTCTGTATATCTTTTGAGTTTCCTATTTTGCAGTAGTTACTTTGTTCCAAATATAATGTAAATCATACTGGAAATTTGGTCATAGTTTTATAAATAATACCATTAATTGCAGAATAAAGTAACATTTCGAACGCTATATCGATAGACTCTGCATATTAGTAAAATGGTAAAAGTAAATTAGTAAAATTTGTTATTAAATTCGTTTATTAAAGTAGTAAATTCGTTATTGGTTATTTTGGTTTCTTTTAGAGTTTTAGATGTAGCAACGCATAAAAATGAAATATTTATCCTCGAAGGCGAGCGCAGCTTAATTAGAATTGCATACACACCTGAAGGAGAAAAAATTCGCCTTAAGCAATCTTCTTCGCCTACTACAGCGACGATAGAAAATGTCAATTTCGCCAATATCCCCATCGATGTGGAATACAGTGGTAGTGGATTACATAATTCAATTGCAGCAACAACGGAATTATTTAAAGATATCGCTTCAAAATCAGCAACTGTTCTACACAATACAGTGATGCCTCCTTTGATGGAAACTGTTTTGAAAACTGATATGGTGGAATCAAAATTTAATGGTGAAGAAGTAGTTCCGAGTGGTGAAGAGGCATTAGAAATATTACCAAGTATGTTATATGTGTATAACATTTAAGTTCTCTTCCACCTAATTACATTTCAAAAGGCTGTGCCTTCACGCAAAATTTGTATTTCAGTAAAAACAAATTAATTTCATTTTCACATTTCAAATAATCTATGAATAATTGCACTTTGTGTCATTGGAATATCGATTACTTTTGGGTTATTTATCAAGTTTTGAATTGTGATTCTTCTAGCTGATATTGTTATCCTCACAATGATTATATTTTTATGGTTATCGTTTTATTGCTGGTGGAGTATTTTATGTTTTCCTTTTGTGGAAATTACTGTCATTAGAATTGCTATATCTATGATAGGTTTCTTTCGAAGTTTTATTTGTTTATGTCATCTCAGGACGGTTATTTATGATGTTTTTTGTAATCGTTATTTATGATGTTTTTCATTTATGATTTAAAATCCCTTAGGGCCCTTGACCCCTACCTGACCCACCCACCCGCCTTATAAAGCCCGCGACTGCCCGCCCTAGACACCATAAAGACCCTAAGCGCTCTACAAGCACTAAAACCATGCCTGATCGTCCACTTTCAGTTTAATATTTAAAATATGTAGCCATGGTTTATAAAAAATAATAATGGCAAGACGTAGTAGTAGTAGATAACCTTTATTGGCATTATTTTAATTTACATTATATATATTCAAAAAGAAATACATTCAATATAAATAAACACATTAACTTAATACAAATTCCAAATCTTTATAAGATTTCTTCAACTATTTAAAATTGATTGTAAGGGACAGAAGGGGAGGCTTTTGTTTTCATCTTTCTTTACTCCCTATTTATGCCTTTCCTACTACCCCTTTACCCCTTACCTCCTCTCTTTTCTTTTCATTCAATCTTCTAATTTCTCCACTTTTCCCAGTACTCAGTTTCCCCCTTACATCATACTTTATTATTTTTCTATTAATTCTTCTCTTCCCCATCTCCTGATATTTTCCCCTTTATTTCCTTCTATTTATTTCACCCACTATGTTCATTATTAATTATCTCCCCTCTCCATTGCTTCCCAAACTTAACCTCCAGTTATTCTCTACTTCTCTTTCTCCCTCACTCCATACCATTCCCTGACATTCCTTCGGCCAGTGACTCCACGTTTCCGCTGTCCTCGCACATATTCTGCATATTCTTTCTTACTTATTCAACCAGTATTTATTTTTCCTCTTTTCATTCCCACACCTAAACCTCGCAATTATCCTTTTCTCATACATACTTAAACCTGATACCAGATATTCACACAACCCATCTTCCTTCATTATCCATTTATACCTCTTGCTATACTTGCTACTTTCTAACTTTTCTTCTCTATATTTCTTTTCCACATCGTTCATTCCTGTACGACCTCACTCACTTCCTCCTCTCCTGTCTCTCACACAATAATCTCTCACACCACCTATACATCGACCATCCCACTCTCTCATTCATCTTCATTCTGCACCTAATCCATTCAATCACACATTCATCCTTCCTTGCTCTCATCATTCCTCATCACGCTGCTCTTGCCTTTTTTGTTGTCGCTTCAATCTGATCCTTCAACCTTCCATTTTGTGATAAAACAAATCCCTCTCCCTCCCTTCTTGCCCACAATTACTTTCGTTTTCTCCATATTCACTTCTAAACCCCTCCTATCTATATATCTCTTCATTCTCTCTATCATTTCATCCATCTCTTCTTTTCTACTTGTCATACATATTATACCATCAGCATGTCTGACCATACCTTTTTCTTTCAATTCCCCTGCTTGCTCTTTTCCCATGACCTCTTCTAAGTCTGCCAAATAGATGTTGAAAAGAGTAGCATTAAGGGGCAACCCTGTATCGCTCCCCTCAGGGTCTTGAACTATGCTGATACCTCTTCATTCACTCTCACTCTAACTTTCGTTCCTTCATACATATCCTTTACCATTCGCCTCATTCCTTTTGATATCCCTACCTCTTCCATTCTCACACACAACGATGAATGACAAATAAATTTTCTTTCTTTTAGCAATTTCCTGATTCAACACAATCTCCTGATTCAACTGATAATTACTATATTATCTGCTGTTCCCCTATCCCTTAGAAAATCGAGTCTCCGATAAAATTTCCTTCTTCCTGACTTTCTATTCTAATCTTCTATTAATCACCCTCGCAAATAATATCGCGTGCTTTTGGGTTATTTATCAAGTTTTTAAGTGTGATTCTTGTAGCTGATATTATTATTTTCACAATGATGATCTTTTTATGGTTATCGTTTTATTGCTGGTGGAGTTTATGTATTCCTTTTGTAAAATATTACTGTCATTAGAATTGCTATATCTATAAAGTAGGTCTCTTTCGAAGTTTTATTTGTTTTTGTCATCTCAAGACGGTTATTTTTTTTATTAGTTTGTCTAGAGGTGGGCATCCCGGAGCCCGCCCTAAAATTTATATTCCTTAAAGTTTGAATCCTTAAAGCCCGGCTCGCCCGCCTTATAAAGCCCGTGACCGCCCATCCTAAGTAGTTTTTTCTGAGCTTTACTCTACAGGAACTGGTATGATTTTGATGCAAAACACAATAATATTTTTAAAATTTCTAAGGGAACATCTGAAAGTGCTGCTACCTCATGATAAGCAAATGTTTAATACATCTGGAAGATGGTTGTCTATATTTATTGAATTTCGTAGATGATGGAATTAAGCTCTTTTGATTTTTAGTTATTGACAAGCAGCACGCTACTCACCAATTGGCAAACCAGAACAAAAAACCTATATCATTACAGTGACGCAATATCAGTACGATTGACAAATTTTTTTGTTTTGGAATTGACTATTTTACACCAAGGGCTTCAGTTCTCACCTGTCAATAAATGTCGCTTCGAGAGGTTGTTGACCAAACCAAAGATAATACAATTATCACATTTGCCCAGTACAACTGCAACTACCAGAAATCAAACAAATTAAATTCCGAGTGGTTAAATTAACTTTAATATATGCTATTAACGTAAATGTAAAAATGACGATACATGGAATGTGCCGATAAGTAATTGGTTTTATAAAATTATAACATAATTTTAAAAATATTAACATTCTCATCTGATGTAATAATTGAAAAATTGCGCAAAGATAAAGGATCTAACTAAAATCGGATATTTCATAAGGTTTTAACCGTAAGATCGATAAACTGACTTTTCAAGATTTACTCCTCAGCTTTCTATATGAGTAATTTAAGCAGAAGAATTTCAACACAGACATTATAACTAATACATATAAGCGTCGCAAGTGTTTGCAATTGAGAAATTGATTCTTTCTAAATTTGTAAAGTTAAAGAAAACGTTGCTAATTCATCTTACAATTTTATTTAAATTATGCACCTTGGCAGATAACAATTATATTAATTAACCATACACATCTCTTTAATTTTTCTAAGATTCCTTTCTGCCTGGAGTAAAACACGATTAACATTTTCTCAGATGTTAATTCACGACTTTATTTATGATTCTACAAAAATAATTGTGTATAGTATGTAGATCATAATATAATCATTACCGAGATTTTGTTCTTAATTTTTTTTTTATTAGTTTATTTCGACTAAATAGCATTCAATGTAGGCGAAGCTTATGTAAGCAGAGTAGATGTGTAATCTTTTACCGTGACATCGAAGATAAATAAACAATTCTCAAATATGAATAAAGTTAGAATAATATACTTTTAACAAATTACATAAAAGAAAATTATACATGAATACTTTTAAATGAATATGTATGTACTAAAATCTGAAATAATTGATAAATTCTATATATAAAATATAAAGCGAAGAAATTAATCGATTCGAAGATTCGTTTTGAGCTCGTTTGTTAGGGCATTAAGCGACCTAAAGGCCCTTGTTTCAAGGGTTCACCCAAGCACGTATTAGGGCCCGGCCGGTTGGTTTATACGCACCTTTTGTCTTCTATGCGATTGCTGTTTAATATCAGGATAGCATTTTTCATTAGCATTCAGGGGTATATTTATAAGTAGAAAGTAATTTTGCTATGGAATCCGGTATTAGAATAAGAATAATTTTTTAAATTAATATATTGTGATTTTTAATTATCTTACTGTAATCGCATCCTGGAGTGATTACTCTTATTTATATATACTTATACTTGTGCAAAAGGCTCTATTTTTTGTAGCTGTCTATTAAATTCAGATATTTAGTGGTGAAGGTAACAACGCAATAAAACAGATCATATGTAAATTGTTTATTGCTGAAACTATTTATAATACTTCAATGATTACTCGCGAATTTTACTTGAACAACAATAATTAAATATTGACAATCTCCAAGTTCCATTCCAGAGGGTATAAATTAAAGAAACAAAAAACAAAATGCAAATAAAAAGTGTTAAGCTTATATGACGTACGATAATGAACTAATTATTTATAAGTACAAATAAATGATATGTAAGTACATATAATATGCGGCTACGGTGATCATCAATTGCGGGTGTACAACCAACCTTTCTCCGGTGTTGAGGGAAACGGGACGTGGCCTGCTGAATTTCAGTATATGAAAGATTGGATGGCGCGTCCATCCAAAATTTTTGTAGCTTGTTTTGAGTTTTTAAAATTGTCAACGTCTCAAGACTACCTGCTTTTTGGACTTTTATCAAATTATTGCCATTTGAATTCTAATGGAAGTGAGTAAGAGTATTATTTCGAGGTCTTCATTATTTCTTCTTAATTCGATATTTCTAAATTTCCTACAGTTTTTTTACAAATGTACAACTGTTATCTTTTTTCCATTTTTCTTTGGTTTAAAAATTATTCACTTATACTGAATTGTTTTTGTAATTGCTAGACAGATCTGTAGTCTTGTAACTTGAAGCCGCGCATAGACTTTAACAATGAAATTGTACTATACCGTTTTTGTAGCATGGCAAACCCTTCGACTGCTTATTGTATTACAACATCGGTTAAAATGTTCACTTCATTTATAATTTTAAATTTCAGCAGTATCTCTAAAAAATGATACATCATCAAACCATTCTTCACTACGCATGGATGTATTATCGAAAGAGAATCACAAGCAAAAGTTAGATATTTACAATAAGATAGCAGAAGAAGCATTTGATGATAAAATACTTTACAAACATTCACGTCCTCGATACAAACGGAATAAAATAAAAAGTGAATATCATAATAAAAATCAACAAGACCAGAGTTTAAATAAAATTCAGAATTCCATACCTACAAATTCGACAGAAGGTAGTGTCTGCAGCTTTGATTCAAATGAGTCATTGGAAAATGGAGACGGCACTAGTAATACATTAGATAGTAGATTGGCTGCTTATAATTCAATCGTAGGGTAAGTTATTTTTACGTATTTTACTTACACAGTTCTATAAGTTTCATTTAATATCTAACTATGACATATTTTATTAAATTTATTTAGACCAACTCTGATGGAAATGAGTACAATAAATCCGTTATTAACGAGCGGTACAAGTAATACTTCTGGGTCGATTTTACCGGATTTACGGAGTCCAGATAGTATTCGGAATGATATTCAGGCTAAAGAAAAACTGTTAGCGGATATACTTGATTTTACTCATGTTAAAGTTGATCTTAGCAAACTGGAAAAGGTAAATATTTTGTTTATCACAAAATAAGTACCAAAGAAATTAAAACTTTCGTCATAATTCCTGAACCGTTTCTAATGAACGCATGATAAAATCGTGACATATGTACTTCTCTATATTAAAGCTATGTATGAATTTGGAAAAATTTGAAGTGTATAGCTACTTGTTACATAAATCTACTTAGTCCCGCTGATATATCTTACGATACGCTCGTGAAGCTGAAGTGATAAAGCCTCTACGCTTCAAAAGCGACCAATAGTTTAATAGGTGTCGGTCGTAGAGACAAAATAGGTGATATAGCCCAATGTTTCTTTTGAATATTAGTGTCTCATCAGTTTTTTTTTTCAATTTTATATCTCACCGTTTTAGAGTACAAGTGATTGTTTACGATCGTTTGGAACCTCAAAAGAAGGCCTTAAAAAATTAATGTATCGGGATCTCATTTTAAGTTTTTCCAAACAACCACTAGATATGTGACATTGAGATGGCGCTACTGATATGCAACATTATTATTATCTTCGTAAAATTTGGGATTAGTTATTGTTAAAACGACAGCGCAAAAAACTACCGAGTAGTTTGTTTACAGAGAGCGTTTAAAAAAACAATTTTCTCCTGTTTAATAAAACAGTTTCCCGTTAATTTACTAATTAACTCTTAAGTTTTCACTACATGTCACATCATAATATATAAATAAACTTTTATTGGCACTACAAATTCAATAATAGACAACAGTAAATTACAAAAAATTATATAAACAGAAACATAAACATCCTATCATAATAAATAAAACAATTCATTCTTGCTAAGGAGAAGAGAAGGCCATTCGTTTCGTTCTTCACCCCATCCTCTTTATTCCCCTTAATATCGCCCCTAATTTTAAAAAACCCCTCCTCTCAACATATCCTATCAACCCTTAATTTATCTTCGCCCCACCCTAATTTCCTCCCTTTATTTCTTATTACCACTTCCGCCTCCCTTCCATGCGTCATCTTACTTACCTCAAGACATGCATATTACACTACACCATACTGCTTAACCTTTCTCAGCTATTTATTGCTGCCTTATTTCCCTTTTATTTATATCATTTTTAATCCTCTTCATAATATCTAAACCCTTACCATCCTTCCCTAAACTTATTCTCCAATTCTTCACCAATCTCTTATCCCTTTCACTCCACTATATACCTCACACTCGTTCATCCAATGCATCCGCCTTTCTTCTTTCTTTCTCCACATTATTTCTTTTTCTTTCATCCAATATTTATCTCCACCTTCTTTATTCCCACATCTGAATCTAGCAATCATTCTTTTTTCACCCATACACATACTTCTTACTAGATACCTCGATACCCTCTTCATCCATTATCCACTTATACCTGCTGTTATATTTACTCTCCATTATTCTTGTTTGTCTCTCTTGTTTTTCCACATCCAACATTCTTTTCATTATTTCATTCACTGCATCATCACTTTCCATCATCTTCTCTATCCATCTATCTGTAGACCATCCAATCCTTTTATTCAAATTTTCTCTGCACCTAATGCTTTCATTCTCTTTTCCCTCCCTTCCCTCATTTATCATTCCCTCCATGTATACTTCACTAACTAACCTTCCCCTTCCTTCCTTCCCTTCCTCCCTTACCGTGCTGACCGTATGAATATAAATGTTGTTTATGTGATAATTGTATGAAAAATTTGTTTTTATTCTTGAGAAAATCATTCACACATTTTTTTTAATATTTAGAGGTAAAAAATTTTCAAGTGACCATTTATCTAAAGCATCTAGATCAAGTTTTTTTTAAAGTTTTATAATTACAACATATTGGAAGGTAAATATTAATGTAGCAAAAATTATTTTTTTAGAGAGAAACAATCTGTGATCAATCTAGAAATAACAACACTTACGTAAATACCTATCGAAATTTATCAACAGATAGTATTTCATCAAATCAATCAAACAATCAATTAAAGTTAACTACAACATTTGAAAATGATATTAAATTCGAACCTCGAAAAGTTACTAGTGAAAAACGAATTGAAAACAGTTTAGAAACAGATAAGAAAATTAGAAAAGCGTCTACAAGCGATAAACCAATTCCTACAAGCCTCAGAGAATCACCTAGTGCATTAAATGATTTTGATAAGATGGATGATATATTTTTACCAGGTAGCGTTATACATTATCAAATTTATTACATCTAATCGCTTCCCGAAAATATTTTGATAATTTAGTTTTTGTTAATGCACATTTCTTAGCATAAATGTTAAGATGCATATTATTCACATTCTTGCATATTCTTAACATATATATTTTTTTAATTTCACTATACATAATCTTTTCATTTACATTCATAGATCATGCGAGGATATCATAAAATTATTTAATGTAGTATTGGTAAGTCAATTTTAGAAATATGAATAGAATGGCACAGCTATTTCACTAGGCATCAAAATTTTATTTTATTTTCCGAAACGCCCTTTAAAGGAATTTACCTTGGCCCACAAAGTACTTATTCATACATTGATTTCAGTATGAATAAGTACAAAATATATTAAAAATAGTTATTGTCAATGTTTTGTTTTATTTTGTACAATATAGTCATGCTCTAGTAAATTTCTGCATGTAATTTATAATATAAGAATTTGATATGATCAACGTATTATAAAAATAGTTGCGCCGATTTGAACATTTACTTATGTGAAGTATTAATTTCAGCTTGTAAACAACTCCCTACCACTTGGAATGTTCGACAAGTAGACATAGAACGCAAAAGAACAATTTCAGATGATGCATTCGCAGATTGGGAATTTGTTTAATAATCTTGCAATATTAGAATCTAATAACGAACAACAAAAAATGTAAATGACTCGAATTTTGCACAATAGAACTACCAACTATGCTTTAAAAAGTATATAAAAGATATACATATGTGAGTTAAATCTTAGTTCAATATATTAAAATTTATCGAATGGTAGCCAACAAAACACTTTTAAAAACTTTCTAAATAAATTCTGTATTTGTTTCTAACACCTTTCTGCTTTATTTACTCACAACGTGTATTCGTATAAACTAGAAAGATAACGGAGCTTACCAAACAGCTTTAGAAGAGAACGAAACTACTTTTCAATACGACCAATGCAATACCACTGTCATTACAAATTTTCTTTTCATTTTAATTTACTGTTTTATAAAATAATAATCTAATATACAGGATGAACTCCCTTTGTGTGATGACGTCATCCCCAGTTTTTTTAATGGAACATCCCATTCTTTTCAATTTACGAATTTCGCTTGCTGACCTGATTTCCAAAGCTGAGCTAATTACATTGCTTCAAATTGTTACAGGGTGGGCAAAAATACAAAATAAATGAAGAATTAACGTAATACATAAATTTAATTGAATGACGTAATTATGCAATTACTGTGATACACTACCAAAAACAAATAAAAGAAAATATACAATAAATGTTCAAATTGTTCTCCATTGACCAATAAAGAAGGACTTAACCGGGTAATACATTCGTCTCTAACATTTTGTAGCTTAGCGGATGTTATGTTCTGCACTTCTTGCCTGTTTCACTCTTTTAGCTCACGGATATTAAATAACCACATAAAAAGAAGTCTAATGGGCTCAGATCAGGTGATCTAGCGGACCATTTATTTTGTATTTTTGCCCACCCTGTAACAATTTGAAACAATGTAATTAGCTCAGCTTTGGAAATCAGGTCAGCAACGTATGATACATTTTTAGGATAAGCTCAGCAAGCGGAATCCAAAAAAGGGGGTCCGGAATCCGGAAATTGAAAAAAAGGGGTGTTGCATTAAAGAAAACTGGTGATGATGTCATCACACGAAGGGAGTTCACCCTGTATATTAATTATTATTTTAAAACAGTAAATTAAAATCACAAACCGACCTATTTCGGGAATTTTTCATAGTAATGTTTATTTAGCTAATAATTAATTTATGCGTTATTTTATGGACTCACTGATATGTAAACTATCGTTGAATTCATCAAATTTTTAATATTGAGTTTTGAAATGTGTAAAAACTGGGGTTTGTTAAATTCGGTGTCAATGTCTATAAACCATAAGAATAAGACAAATCCATTCAAAACGTTTTTCTATCGTTCGCCTTTATTATCTATGGGACAAATAACTGAAAAGCATTTTCTTTGCACATAATGTTTCTTTTCCCGTCTATTTTCCATACCTTTTCTTAATCTTGATTCTTTTCGGCATTATTCCCTCATATCCAGGACTCCACCACATCTTCTAATTTTCAGTTATTTTACTTTCACTTATTGTTACTCCCCTTTCCTACATTTCCACATCTTAGTTTCTGTCACACTCACACTATTCCATCCACCACTCATTTGTGTAAGGCATTCCTCCAATGACCATTCTAATCTCTCACATGTTCTTATTATGTGCCTACTTCTACTCTTAAGGCCATTATTAGTCTCTACTTTTATTATGTCTCTCTTTAATTGCTGACCTCTTTAAATTCCTCCTTCGTCACTATATACTCTTCCTGTATCCTCATTACATTCCGTTCGTAGTTTAAATACTTGTATTTTTAAACTTTCGTACTCAAGATTTTTAAGCTTTTACATCACATCACATTTTGAGTTGATCTTCTTTTTTAAAATTCATATTAGCACCCTGCTCCCAAATATCCTTCATCTACTCTCTCTCTCTCTCTTTGTCTCCGCATCTGCTCTGTTTTCGTTCCTTTACCACTGCTACCAATCTATTATATCGACTTGTTTGTTACTTTAGCTGGATACATTCAGAAAGAATAAATCAAGTAAAACTTTGCTCCATTATTCGCAATTACTCTATTCATTTCAAATTTCGTCTAGTCAAGAATTTTAGTAATATAAACGGTAATTCCGGCTTTTATTTTTTATCTGTAATGTTATTGCTATCTTCTTTTATATATCTCTTTTATACTTATAATCTATTTTGCATTGAGATATGTTATTTTATATTGCTGTAAAGAAAATAAAACTTTAAGGAAATCTTTAATTTTTTAGTTGTCTTAATGTTAACTTTCAGGTACAGATGGATTAGTTTGAACTACCTTTTTTACACCTATCGTGTACAGAGATCAATAAAATAGAATAGATCACTGTTGAAATGAGTTTTAGGTATTATATCAGCTCGAAATATCAGAAATGAGGTATTATATCAGCTCGAATTATTGTCTACACGAAACACATGACATAAGTCGTACACTAAAAAAAATTACAATATAAAAATTTTGGATTCATGGAATTCTAAAACCTTTCCAAGATAAATCTCAAAATCAAAATTCTGTACGAATCTTATATCTTTAATGATATAAGATTCGCGACATGACATACATTTGGTATGTGAAAGATTTAAATAGTTTAAGTTCAAGCTTTGTGTTACTAGTTTAAAAGAAGTAAGAAAATAAACCAATTTCTCCTAAAAATTATGTATTCTGAGATATTGACAAAAGTTAGTACAAGCAATACAAAATTGTTGAGTAATTTTAAAAATCTAATTATTTAATAATTTAAACTGGTTTATAATCTAATTTGCTTTCCAATTTCTTATTATCAGCCACTTTTCTGACAGCTTTCATGAAATCTTCTTGAATTACATATTCACGATCAGCACGAATGGCAAATAAACCAGCTTCAGTGCATACATTTCTACAAAATTAATGACAATATGTATGTACATTATATTTTAAGAAAAGTTAACTGTTATGAATGGTTTCAGAGAGGTATCGAAAACTTTTATGAATGTGTTTTGGTATATACTGTATATATCTATAATCTAACAAATTATAAAATAAACTCACCTTAAATCAGCTCCATTAAAAGTATCTGATAATTTAACAATTGCTTCATAATCAATCTCGCCATGTTTGGCTATCGGTGCAGCGTGAATTTTCAAAATCTCAAGACGTGCCTGCTCATTGGGTAACGGTATCTCGATCTTACGATCCAAACGGCCAGGTCTTAAGAGAGCTGGATCGAGCGTATCGGGTCGATTCGTTGCCATAATCATTTTGACTTGACCCAACGAATCAAAACCGTCCATCTGATTAAGAAGTTCCATAAGCGTGCGTTGAATTTCGCGATCCGCTGAAGTGCCCTCGGAAAAGCGCCTACCACCTATTATAATAAAAATAGATCAGAAACCTAAGTTCGCTAGTTGCTAAATTCGTTTAGTTATGGAAATAGAACCAACATCTTAAAATAATTTTGTTTCAAAATTTTATTACCTATGGCATCAATTTCGTCCATGAAAATAATACATGGCTGATGATCTTTGGCGTAATTGAACATTTCTCTAATGAGCCTAGCAGATTCGCCTATATATTTGTCAACAATAGCACTCGAAACAACTTTCAGAAAATTGGCATCCAGCTGTGAGGCTACAGCTCTAGCAAGTAGAGTTTTACCAGTTCCTGGTGGACCGTATAACAAGCATCCTGAAACGGAATATGAAATTAAATTTGGCTGTCAAAAACAAATATTTGATAGTAACAACAAGCGCCATCTCCCACTGAATGTACAGCACTAGCCAACCCGATCCATACGTTACTCAGTAACGTAACGTCAATATTTTAATACATTCTAGCCACTAACATCGTATACCCACTTTTTGTCGACCCATACGTTACGTTGCTCAGTACGGTCCGAAGCTTTAGCATTTCATGCACTAAATAAAAAGGTAGCGTAATGGTGAATGCGCCGGGATATAGTGTGGTGGAAATGACAGTAAATTGGCCAATTCCTTCTACTGACGAAAGATCAAGTAGATATAAAGTAGATTAGTTACAGAAAATCTCCATTTCATTACAATATGCGATATTACAATACATAGAATATTAAATAATAGTAAAGAAGTAATATGCAATGTCAGATTTTATGTCAAATATTATTAACAGTTAATCATTGGACAAAAAAAAAAGTAAATAATGCTGGAAATAAAAATAATGATAGAATTTAATGTCAGCAAAATAGGGTGAACAGTACAAAATAACAGTATTTAATCTGAGGGTTATTAATTATGTTCAGAGCTCGGCAAATGGTGCCTGTTTACTATAATTAATTGAATGGTTAAAGTTTCTTATATTTCTTTGTAGTACATTCTATTTAATTTCATTCTACAACTCAAGGCACGCGACTACGCCATTCAGTGACTTCAAAATAAAACATACACCTGCTAGCTACATTTGTGCTAAGTTCCGTGGGTGTGGGTAAATTTACCTCTGTTGTGATATGTATGTATTCATGGTTGGTAAAACCAATGTTCGTAAAACAATATTTTGGATTCTTTCTAATTGATGTTTGTGACTCATAAAGAAACCAAATTTGATTACAGTATTCCAAATTAGATCTTCTCATTGAGTAGTAGACAGTTCTAATAGAATTTGTATTCATCTCTACATTATCCAGAGACAAAATCTGAAGTTTTCTAACTTTTAATACGAATGAATTATCATTTTCGTTGAATAAAAGTTTGAAGTCAAAAATGACTCCTAGATCCTTAATGCTCTGAATATTCTCAATAGTATAAGCACCAAATTTTTAGGAGGCTGCAGAAAACCGGGACTAATACGAGAAAATTTAAATGGTCACACTTTAAATTAAGAATTTATTAGCCTCTACCTAGTTCGTCAGATTGTAGTAGAATACAGTGAGTTGGAGTTTTATTTACCTAAAAAACTATGAGATTATCAGTGACGATTAATCCCGTGAAGAAACTCCCGGGTAAACCTGAATTGGGTTAGATAGATAGCTACTCATTTTAACAGACTGAGATTTATCTTACGAAATTAAAACTGAAGCCAAATTTAACCATTTTGGTCACCAGTAACTCATGGTTAATTCTGTCAAAGGTCTTAGAAAATCAGTGTGTTATATCGTCCACTTCCACGTCCTTTTCAAATGCTTTGATTAACAATGTTAATATTACTTGCAGAAGAACACCGGGGATGATACCCATACAGCTTCTCAATTAAGTTGGAACAATCACGTGAACAAAATAGGAAAGAAAATTGCTCCAATGGTAGGAATATTAAAGAAAGCAAGATATGAACTAAATCAGGGACTGCTAGAAAAAATCACAAACGCACATGTATATAGTCATATTCACCACCATCTGGCCACATGGGGAACAACTATTCAAAGAAATAGAAGAAGTATTCAGAGCTTGTAATCAAAGACCATAAAAGGTTATATGATGACTACAAGAACAAAAGAACAAAGGATACATCAACAGGCTTACTGTAAACTAAAAAACAATTGTACGAGCAATTTATGAATTAAAAAGGAGGATTATAAAGAGCAAGATTAAGCTGCAAACGACAAATAACATACATAAACACATCACCAAAGGAGCAGACAATATAAAATTACACACAGCGCGAACTGACATATGTAAAAAACTCAGGAATGCAGGAGCACTAGAATTTAACAAAATGCAACAACACATACGACAAATTAAAAATCTGAACATGCTGAAGAGAAGAGTCAGGGAGTACTACATACACAAACAGAGTATGGAGTGCTAATTTGGTGTGAATGTCTAGTTAGTTTTTAATATTATATAAAATTATTTAAAACTTCGGAGCCATGTAATACAATTCACAATGTACATGTTGAAGTTAATAAAATTCAATACAATACAATATAAGGAACTGAACGTTGTATCAGTTAAAAAAATAATACTTTTATTTCAATGACATAAATACTACTTTCAAAGCGCTTTAGATTAAATTATCTAATGAGTTTCCAGTATAATTACATCAACAGGTAGCACAAAATTTAATAAAGGTATGATGCCAGAATTATGCGTATGGTAACTTGAAATAAATTCAAGAACATATTCCAGCCGTATATCAGGTAATACTGATTGGCTAGAATATATAAGTAAGATAAACTAAAACTAGACTAATGTAATGAACTTGAAATCATATTAAGAATCTATTAATAATAACAAACACTTACCTTTCGGTGGAGTAATACCAACTCTCATGAATAGTTCTGGATTCATCAGTGGTAACTCAATAACTTCACGCAGTTCTCTAATCTGTTCAGAGAGACCACCAATAGCGGAATAGGTTACATCACCAGGATCTTCATGGCTCATATTGTAGACGAGAGGATCCACTTCACGAGGCAAATAACGCATGATTGTAAGAGTAGTCATATCAAGTGCGACCCGAGTACCTGCTTTGAGTTTTGCTTTATCTAATTGTCGTCGACAACCAACAACGTACCTTGGTCCATTTGTAGCTTTTACAATAACTATAAATAATTTAATACAAATAGAGTAATACAATGATTTTTTTACTTAACCTTTTCATATAGTTTCTACTTACATTTCTCCTCGGTTAATTGTTTTAAAACTTCGCCAACAATTTGCCCAACGCTTTGAAGAGCTTTCAAATCATTTTCTGATTTATCATATTGTTTAGTTAAATCTCTCAACTGCTCACGCACTGGAATTACAATGAAAATGGAACTAATTACAATGAAATCTTTATAACAAGAACATACTTTCTTTTAATCTGGAATTAACTTCTTTGTGCTCCAGCAGCTTTTTACGATAGTCTTGCAGAGCATTATCCCTAACTGGATCGGCTGCCGTCATTTTATGATAATATTAAAGGGATTTTAATAATATTTAAAAGACTTGCAAAATCATTGCTCGATGAGAAAAGAAAAAGTATGGTATAAATACATTTGACATTAGTTACCGGTGTTGCCACGTATAAACCAAATCAAAGGCTCGTTCATGGAAAAAATACAAATAATTACAAATAAAGCTCCTTGAAGAAACCGGTTTAACAATTTAATGATAGGGTTTATCTATAAAAAGTAGTAATAAAAATATCAGGTTTATTTCTTTCAACATTGGTGGAAGATGTTGACGGTCTTTTTCTCATAGTCTAAACATAGTGCAAATTTGTTTGGTCCACAATATTTGGCATTACAAATATACTTTAAAAAAACAGACACGGTTTGAGAAAGATGAAATTTCCTTATGTGCAAATTTGCAGTAATTTCAAAGGAGGCTGATGATACTGGTTTATCCGTTTCAATATTTATTTCTATCCATTCCTCGGATCCTTCCTGTCCATCTTCCGATTGAATACATCTGATTCATTTTCTGATGAAGAACTCAGAATTGAACATGAAGAAACGGTTTCTGTTCAATAGGTGTTCATACACACACGTTCTTACCTTCGGGAAAGAATAGCGAGAAAGAACGCCACGAAAGAAAGGCGCGTGGTTTAAAAATATGTCAGATGATTTATCACATGTTTGAGCGGCGCGACTAGCTGTCAAAATAAAGGTTGTATCTGGTGTATAGACTGTAAGTGTTGGGCTTGTCATGTACGAGCGTTGGCACGTTACAACAAACGAGCGTTGTCACAAATTCCTTCCCGTACTTTCACGGCGCGGCCATATGATCACTAACTCAAATGATTAATCAATTGTTTTGAAACACGCTATTCTTTCCAGAAGGAAAGAACGTGTGTGTCTGGCCAGCTAAAATCCAAATCGTTGCTGGTATTGCTATATCGCTTTCCATAATGAATACAAATTTAAAACATATTTTTCATCGTATTATTCAAGTAAATAATGGAATAAAAAAATATTGACTATAAAAATATAAAATAGAAAGTTACTTACCTCACAATCAAACAAGTGAAAAGCAATACGTAAAAACAGTACATACAATAGAATATATAAAAAACACGGCGATAACACAAGAACCAAAAAAGAACATGTCTGAAGCATTAATCGAATGCACTGAATTCTAGAGCGTTCGAGATAACATGAGATAACTCGCTCGAAATCAAAATCGAAACATTACTGGCGAGAGGTGGCGCAAAACGGAACACATATGTCGAGCGAGAAGGTCTCGTTCAAGATACATTACTGGCGAGAGGTTCAGGCTTAGCGCATAACGGAACACATATATTGAGCGAGAGGGTCTTGTTCAAGATGTTGAAGTGGTTAAGAATGCCTTAGTGAGCTTGTTTAGGTAAGCTTCTCTCTTGTTTAGGTAAGCACTGCATTGCAGCGCTAAACTTTCCAGAACGCGCCCAATATAATATAAAAATAACCTACTGCACTTGTTTAGGTAAGCTTCTTAATTACTTTAGGTGCTTATTACTTATGCTTGTTTAGGTAAGCACTGCATTGCAGCGCTAAGTTTTCTCAACGTGCCCAACATAAAAAACCTACTGCGTTTTTCTGTTCTGTTTGGCCGACTATACTTATTTAAAGTCGACCCGTTTCTGCCTATTTTAGCTTATTACGGAGTATATGGTTTAAAGTCGAGCCTCTGCCGTCGACGCTGATTTATTGATTAACTCGTAAAGAGATCTTTATAGGGCGTGCCAACCCGCACACACTGGACCGAAGTTTTACTTCTACCTCTATAGATGTGTATGACAAATTATAGTTACCTTCCTCCTATAATTACCGACCTCGTTTCGTGTGTTGCCTAGATTCTATCAACAACGCAAACCATTGTCAACGCTGAGGATCGAAGCCGGGATTCTGCGGTGGAAGATTATAATTTAATTGTAAATAAGATTATTATGTATAATATAACGTCTATTGATTCTACAAACAAGACAAGATAATGCAAAAATTGACATACCAATATATCTATGTACTAATACTAGTATGAGACATCTTCCTTACTTACTTTGTTGTCCTCTTCTACCTTTTATGGTGTAGAGGTTTTGATGAAGGCACGTCTCGTCCTGCGTTTGGGACCTGATCCGGGTCCAGTCTGCTCCTCTCTTGCGCATCCAGTGTTCCTCAGTTGACTGATTTTGAGCAATAATTCTATTTAAAATGATACCACATATGGTGGGTCTAACTCTTATTGTTTCAAACATATGACTCTTAATAACTCAAAATTTCGCAACTGGTCGCCATGGCAACAGTCATATATACATGTAAGGCCAAAATAATAGCACATATGTGTAAAGTTACAGGAAAAAATATTTTACGTTGTATGACACATATAAACTGCTTTCGCAATTGAATAAATATTGTTATTACTGGCGGGTGCACATCATAATTTTGGGAGGGGTTCAAAATGATTATTTTATTGAGAAATTGTTTTAAAATCAGAAGACTGAAATTTCGCTCACATATAATATATTGTATTATGCGTCAAATGAAAGTAGTGTCATCGCTGCAAGTGGTATGTAGATAGATAGATAGATAAAACCTTTATTGGCATACAAAAACTAACTAAAATATCTAAAACAATAATTCTTACAAAACACAATGGACAATAAACAATACAAAAATTATACATATCTTAACATTAAATTTCATTGGCAGAAGGCAAGGCTTTTATTTATCTC